>CM023104.1:1067994-1183950 GCA_013103745.1 Gardenia jasminoides | reverse complement strand
GGCATACTGCTTTCCAACTTAAGTGTCACTACCTCTTGCATCTCATGAGCCCATTCGCTGTATTACATCACCATGGAACGCCTTCAAGCACATCTAAATCTCAAACCAAATTGGAGCAAGAGGCATGCAAGATGGATAGCCTCATTGATAGCTTCTTGCTCTTGTTTATCAAATACAATATAGGTAAGACAATGTAGTGGTTATTAACTTTCAAGAAGGGTATACTTATCACTACATTAGATAATTACTAAGTTACTTCGTTTGAATACATCAAAGATCTTTATGCTACTAATGTAGATTTTGGTGAGATCTTTACTTGTTTGCCACCACACACCGTGTGAGCATTACTTCCTTTCGTGGATACTTGTATTTCATATAAACATTCCTATGTGTTCAATGCGATATTGTTGGTTCGTAAGGCCTTACTATAGAACTAACGGGGTTTCGTATAGCCAAACATTGATGGTTCTCCAAGAGCGGTTTTGTTGGCCGTCGACAGAGGGATGTTGAAAGGCATATACAAAGTGTGTTACTTGTCATCTTGCCAAATCTAAGGTAAACCATTAAGGGCTTTTGTACACCTTTTTACCAATCACATGCAGCTCTGGGTTGACTTGCTCTATGGATTTCGTGGTTGGTTTGTCAGTTTGCCTAGAAACTTAGAAGGTCTGCAATTTATGTTGTGGTTGATCGTTTTAAAATGGCTCATTTTATTCCTTGTCATAAAACTGAGGATGCTCATGTTGCTGAATTATCCCTTAAAGAAATTATCCGTTTGCATGGGGTACCTCGCACTATTGTGTCTCGATAGGATGTAAAGTTCCTTAGCTACTTTTGAAAGACTTTGTGGTAAAACTAGGACTAAATTGTTGTTTCTACTTCTAGTCACCCACAAACCGATGGACAAACCAAGTGTAGCAGGACTTATCCACTTTGTTGAGACAATCATTAAAAAAGAATATCAAAACGGGAAGATTGCTTGCCTCATGTTGAGTTTGTATATAATCACACTGCACTCTTCCACACAATATTCGCTTTGAAATTGTTTACTTAACCCTCTTATCTTGGATTTAAACCTCCCACCTGCTCAACGAGAGAGTTAGCTTAGATGGCAAGAAAAAAGGCTAAACTTGTACATGATTACATGCCAAATCTCAAACCAACATTGAGAAATGCACACTTCAATATGTCCAACAAGCCAACAAGGGGCGTCATCAAATGGTATTTGAACCTGGTGATTGGGTTTGGATCCACATGTGCAAAGAGAGATTTCCTACACAAAGGCACAACAAGCTCCCTCCAAGGGGAGATGGTCCATTCCAAGTTGTGGAGCATATTAATGATAATGCTTACAAACTTGACCCCGTGTGAGTATGGTGTGCATGCTACCTTTTAATGTTGCTAACTGAGTCCTTTTGTAGATTATGAACGTCATTTGAGGACAAATCACCTTCAAGAGGAGGGTTGTTGAGGGCTCATGGCTGACCACAATGCAAAGAATGAGTTGTACAAATTCCAAGTGGACCAATGACAAGAGTCAAGCTTGGGAGTCACTTCAAACTCTTGTGTACACCATACAAGATAGAATTGGAGATGATTTAAGGGACATTGAAGGTTTGACCAATGATCATTCAATGATTTGTACCTTACCCAAGTGGAAGAGGCCGTCGAGCTAGGGGTTTGGGAGTGAAAGTTGCCATTTTAAGTCATTGAGGAATAAGGGCACAACTATCCATTTTTCATTATTTTTCTTAGTCATTTTTAGTAGGAATAATTGGACCAGCCAATTTAGGAATGCTTGCCGAATTTTACTTGGTTATTTAGTCCATGTTTATTATTTAGTTCCCCAAAACTAGGGCTATGTTGGCTAATCTAGTTAGGTTAGATTACTTAATTTGAGTCCAAAGTAAATTACGGTTTCGAAGTCTTTGTAAGGCTATAAATAGCCTAAGGGTTGCTACAAATTAGACATCAAGTTTTATCAAATATTTTGTGAATTTTACTTTCTTCCAAGAGAGCCTTCTTGAATACTTGAGAATTTTCTTGTTATTCAACTTGAACTTATCAATCAAGTAATCACCTTGATGTGTGGTGTTCTTCTACCAAAGACATTGGTTCGCTAAATCGCTAGTTCATGGGTCAAAAAATTAATTTCAAGGTTCACAAGTTTGAGTTGGTCGATTGTTCCGCCATCCAACTTGAATTTTGTCTAGATCCATAGTTGACAAGTAATGAAGTTCATACCTTGGGAGGGTTCAGGCTCAAATTAGACAAATAAAAGATCCAAGCACTAATATTTGTTAATGATAAGTTGTTAACGAAGAGTCAAACAAAGAATTCTAGTAAACTCATTAAGAATTATAACGAACCAGCAAAATTTCTGGGATAAAGCTTCATGTTTGGTAGTTCTAACAGAAATAAAGCATACGTGATGATACCTTCAAGTCCCAGGGTTACATGCTCAATATGGTTAGAAACTAGATAGAAAATATTGTATTCTAAATGAGGGTCATGGCATTAGAGTTGAACCTCAATTGCCTTAATTGACCCTCAAAGTTAATGAATCCCTTTCAAATGCTAATGCTAAATTTCAGCACTAGTATTGTTAACCAAAGTAATCACATCTCGAAATCTACTCTCACAATTAAGAACTCTTTGTAGCATTAATAATTCCACTTAGAACATTAGTACTCACATCAAGGAGATATTCCCGGATTCACGGTTTGAGTCTCCTGCAAATTGATCATAGACTTAGGACAAGTTATTCAATTCCACTATCACTATCACTATCAAAGACGTTGAGTGGTCAATGATAATAGGTTTTAAAAAACCCACGTATGTTTGTTAATGTGGAATGGATTTTATAATTTATTATTTTTTCATTTTCATTGTTCTTTTTTTTCTTTTCTTTTTCTTTCCATTTGTTGAAAATAGCTTTTCTTGCATTTAATGAGAATAAAAGGGTATTAAGATGATTTAAGAAGGTAATGAGTAACTAAGATGATTCCCTAGTTGCTGTGAGATGATTAATCAAAAACCCATAGGAGGCTATCATTCCATTAATTTATTCCCATTGACCCCAACCAAACATTTTATATGGGTATAATTGAATTTAAAACCCCATGAAATGAAACCTATTTACCAAACACCCTTTAGCCATGATACCCATCACTATCAAATTCCAGATATGTCATCATAACCACATCTAGTACTCACAAATCAATAATATTTTATGGACCAAGCTGTTTGTCTTGGAAATTCTCACCGTAGAAACATCAAACAACATCCGATGATGCAACCCGTTTAGTTTTAAGCATCAAAACAACTCTTTGAAGAATTTTTTGTCAGGTGAACTGCACCGTCATTTTGGGGTCAATTTTATCGATTTCTCCGAGTTTTTTTGCATCATTAACATCACTTAGCATCACTGATGGATTGGAGGTAAGATTCTCAATTTGTTTCCATATTTTAAATTCGTTACTTTCACATTTCTTGTTTATAACAAATTTTCAATGGTGACCATATGATATTAGTAGTTGATGTCTAAGGACTTCATTATGTTTATTAGACTCTTTTAACACGTCAAATAGCATATATTAGGGAATTTTGATGAAGCAATTGCAATTTTTGATAGCTCAATTTCTCGAATTGCTGGTAATTGGAACATATTCATTCAATTAAGCCCTAAATGCTCTTAATTGTTTAAAGTTGGGAAAAGTTGGTGAATAATGTGAATATTTGATTAATTTCCTAATCTCTTGATAAATGGAAGAAAATGAGCATGTTTTGATGTTTATGGATGATCATTGGCCCCGTCAGAGTTGATTAGCTTCCATACACATATGAATTTGTTGAAGCTTAGAAAATTTGATATAAAATGCAAGATTTGTTGTTTTCCTAAAGTGTTAACAAGGATAAATGTTATAATTCGTATGATTTAGCTTATTGGAACTTTTGAATATATGTGGGAAAGATTTTTGCGTAATTATATATGATTGGGAGTTATTTGGACTATTTTACAAAATTTTCCTTTACTTGGGGAATAATTATAAAACTTGAACCTATTATTATATTGTTGAATAATTGTTTTCATAGCTACAATGGCCTGTCGAGGAAAAGTCATTTGTGAAGAAACCTCATCTCCACGAGGACAAAAAGAAAGCTTCCAATAGCCAACAAGAGCTATATCCGAGTAGCTTTTGAGGGCGGGACATGGATTCAGAGGAAGAAGGGTTGACAAAGAACGGACCAGCTAAGCATACAGCCTTTATGGTTTGACTATGCCGTAGTATGGAACTGGTTTTTGTTTTCTTAAACTTTCGAACCGTTTGTCATTCGTCAGTTTTAGCTTAGGTTTAAACACTTATGGTATAATGGCTAATTAGTTTACTCTTAGGGATATAATGGCAGAATTTTGAAAGATTACAGGTCAAACTCCATGATCATGAATTGTATCTTTACTACCACCCAGGGGTGGGATGTGTGAGGGAGCAAATTTCTTATTATGTAGTGTGTGAATGTTTGATGTCTGGAAATATTGGACTCTGACTTGAAAATGTTGTTTTATTATCAAAATTGGTTTGTCGTGGCAGGAGTTTGATATAGTTATCGAGATTAAACCAAAATGTTTTCAAAACTTGTCCAAAAGTTTAAAATTGCCCAAAATTTTTCATCTTGTCTGGTGGTGGTGTCTACCATTAGTAATTCAAATTCCTTTATTAGTTGCATTGATTACATTTGCTTTGAATTTATTTTTAGATGATTTGGAAATAATCATTTTGTGATTAGAAGTTTTATTGTCAATATATATAGTATATATATATATATATATATATATATATTGTAAGTAGAAGGATGAGGCCTCTAAAATTTATTACTAATAATGTAAATATTTATTATTTTAAATATTGCTACATTGCCCTTTAATTTGTTTGAATATTTTAAGGTCGCTCTTAAGCATATTTTTTGGAGAATTTAAATGGAAAAATTTATCTATTTATTGATTTATTTACTTATTTTATTTTGGGGTGACTCAATTTATTTTCCCTCGTATTTTCTTGAAAATTTTGACTCTCATTTACCATATCAAAGTCTGCATTTTGTATTAATTAGTTCAAAATGAGAAAAACACATTTTACTGAGGCAAAATTGCCAGAAAGGAGATGCTAATCGGAACGAGATGTAAGGATCACTCTAAGGTTAGAAATGTAATTTGTGACTAGAGGTGAATTAAAATGAGTGATTATCATTAGAGTTTTGAAACCCAATTAAGAATTGGACCAACCTTTCAAATCTAGAATTTAACTAACTATATTTTCTTTCCAACTAACCTCCTCCAGTTCTACTGTAAATTTTTCTTTTCTTTCCCCACTCCTAATCGAGATTTACCCCATCTCAAGCCAAATGAGAGGTACTAATTTTCCTCCAAATTGCTAATTGTCACTATTCAAGGGTGGACTCTTTGAGGTTAAAGACAAGACTTGGTCTTGTCATTCTCTCCATTTACCTCTCAAGAAAATTGCTCAAAAATTACTTCATCTCTCCTCTCTCAACCAACTCCCCTTCCCTTCTTCCAATTTTCAGCAATTTTTCCATCAAATCCTCTACAAAATCACCCACAACCATCAATCTTGCTTGAGTTTGAAATCCAGAAGGAGCTTTGAGGGGAAACACTTAAGCTCTAGCTAGCATCATTCTTGTTTAGTCATCATCTAAGAGAGGTAAATTCTAGAGACTTCCTCCTTGTACATTCTGAAGGTTCTAAGCATGAAAATAGGGTTTGGGCTGTTGAAAGGTTGATGAACCTTGTTATTTATGATTGTATTTGCTAAGCTTCATTGAGTTGTTTTGTTGGTTTGTTGTTGTGTGGGCTCTTGGATTCCACCTCTAGCATGTAACATTGCTTAGCATGATAATGATAACATTGTGATTATATGTAAATTGAGTAGTTGAGAATTGGTGAAAACCTCAGGAAGAACGGCTTGAGGAAAAATTTTGGGGTGAATTTTCTAGTTTTTGGTTTAATTTTGTGGCTGTACTTTGGCTAGTTTATGGGCTGAATTTGATGTTTAAATGTTGATTATGTGGCTGTTATTTTCCCCACAAAAGCCCTTCAGAGTTGTTGCAATTGGTTGCCAAGTTGAAGTAAAATCTGGAAAATTGGGGCATATGGCCTCAATCTTTATGGGATTAATTTGTGATATTTGTTAAAATTTGTGACCATTTTGATCATCATTAGGTTAAGGAATACTAATACCAGCTTAGGGTCGAAATTTAGTCAAATGGGTACTAGTATATGTTGATCATGAGAGAGTAGAAGATGAGGAATTAAACTTCACCGGTTTGAGAGCAGTTTGTAGAGCAAACTTGGGCAGGTAGAAAACTGCCTTCCCATTCAAATTTGGTTGAAATTTGGTATAAACCTAGCCTATATATGGAAGTATTAGTAAAATTAAATTTGTAACATTTAACCATCAGTAACAAGGCTTAGAATCCTGCCCTGTAAATTCTGGATTCCAGAAAATTCAGTCTTGTGAACCTGCCATGTTTGAACTATTATAATTTCTTGCCAAGTGTTCGAATTGAGTCCCGCTGGTGGAGTTTTGAAACTTCTTACATATTATTTTAAACTGTATAAATTTGAGAGGCCAATTCACTTTCTGTGATTTTTGGTGAATTTTCAAAGTAGGCTTGACCAACCGACGTGCCTCTGTTTTGGTATTAGCCATTCCTTTCTCGAAAATCTTAACTTCTGTCAGAATTTTAACTAGATATCTCTACAAAGTTTTAGAACTCTCAAAGAGGTTTCAATGGTACCAAGTGTGTGGAAATTTGGACTTGTATAACTCCAATAACGATTTTTCAAAGATCGCTCAAATTGGAAAAGTTATTGAATTTCCTCCCTTGAGTTGCCAAATTTACCTGTGAGCTGTAGAAAACTTTATCGTCCTCTCTCGATGATTATTTTAGGCAAGTGTTGATTTGCCATTTGATCAAACTTGATTCACCCCTACTTTGTTGGTGAGTTTTCAATGCATGTTAAATGCTTTCATTTGAATGCTTTGTGCCCGCACGCTCCCAAGGCATGTTATTTGTTTAAAATATGAAATCGAATTTGCAAACTGCTTCACTTGAAGGAGAGTATACTTATTGTCTCTCTAAGTAGAGTCGGTAACTTACGCGGTTTTGCTCCATTACATGTTGGAGAGAAAAGGTATTACTAACTCCACTCTTGGCAGCGTCCCTTGTAGGTGGATTTATCGTTACTTATTTAAGTGTTTGGCGTCACGAACTTGATAGAGGGGTAGTTTGGTGGTTGGGTTTAGGCGTGAAGAGTCGTCTACTTGATTGAAAGTCGGCGGGTGTCAACTACTAAAAATTAAATTGAAAATGTGGACTAAACTACAGAGAACCACTTGTATCCTCCTTGTGTGTTAAATTTAATTTTCCTACGTGTTTAAATTATTGCCCTATTATATTACTATTTTAAATGCATGCGCTTGTCTTTGAAACTCCACGAACCTTTTAGCTCACCCCGTTCCCGTTTGATTTTCGGTGTGAGGGATCCCGAAGCCTGAGATAGGGAGCTGGTGCTTCTTTTGACTTTTGTCTGAGTATGGAGAAATGTTTTTTGTGAAATCTTTTGGTGATGTATATTTTAGACTTATGAAATGTATTAAAATATAGCTTCGAGGGATCTTAAGTGTTTTGAGTGGATAACTGTAATTTTAGATTAAACATTACTTTGTAGTTTATTATTAATGTTACTATGTTTGGTGGTTTACCATTTTAAGTAGTATTATTGAATGTTCGAAGTCCCAGAGTTAGCGTGCAGGTTGGGCCCCCCAATAGCCCTTTAGTTAGCCTTAGAGGAAAGTGGGGCTGTCACAAAGGAAATTATACCTAAATTTTGCATATTTGTTGAAATTTCCTATCTTTACTTGATTTTGCAAGGTTAGTAATAAATATGATCAATAAGTGTAATACCTTGCCTATGATTAGTTTCATTTGAATTCACCAAGAGGGGATATTTGTATATAAAAAAAAAGATAAAAGTAAAAAGAAAAAGAAGGAAGAAAAGAAAAAAGAAGAATAAGTGTTGTTCTACTCTAATGGTTCTTGTACTTAGTAAATTAGGAATTTTCATCTAAAAATATTGACTTTCACATAAAAAGTACTAGAATTATGAGTTTGCAAAGTAACTCGAGTATATGAAGAGTTTGAGTAACTAGGGATTTTTATTTACAAATGTCAACTTTCACATTAAAAGACACTTTCTTAACTTGAGTAATAGTTTAGTTTGTTATCTGAATAAACCCTTTTTGTGTGGAAATTATCCTAGAAAGAAGATAATCATAGGCTTGAAAATTTGTTCAATTATAGGTTACTAACTTGTAGAACTGAGCACTATCCTAGAGAAGATAATCATAAGTTTGAAAATGTGACGACCCACTTCTCCCTAGGCTAACCCTAGGGTATCGGTGAGCTACTGCCTAACTCGCCGAGACTCCGCATAAATCCTCAATTCATAACGAGCAAATATTTTGCTTAACAAGATAACATTAATATCCATAAGTCCAACAAAACGTTCAAACCTTAAACTTTATTAGAAAATCATAACCATCTAGATTCCAATTACAATTACAAAAGTTCATCCATTCGGAATTCCTTAAGTACACTCCAAAAAATACAAGAAGTACATCAAACTACAAGATTAAAGTCTCCAAACCGGACAACCCAATTAACTCTTGGGGCTCTCATTCTCAAACCCGCTAAGGAAAACAAAGTTAGAAGGAATGAGCTAAAAGTCCGTGGAGCAATCCCAAAACATTCAAACTCATAGTAGCTTGGGAAACAATATATAATGCTAAGCACTCAATAGATCAATATAATTCAGTTTGAAAGCATAAAATTTATAGAACACATAAACTGAGAAAACACTCAGTGAAAGGATATAGTTTTCACTGGAAGCAGTTGCGTCGTCACCGTCCATCACTCAACCCTCTAATCCTCCTATAACTCTAGTGGTAATACTGAGTATGTCAGACAAGGTGCCCTCTAGGTTACCAACCTACCAGTGAGTCCAATCCGGCTTGAATAGGTCGATAACGAGGGGAAAGGTCTTGTTCAGCCTATGTGTTAGTATATACATGGCCTACATCATGCACACAAATAATGTACAAAGTGGAAAAGTAAGCAGTTGAACAATAAAATGAAAATTAGGTTGAGTGCGATAAAGTACACACTCGCCCTTCACATAATCATTGAAAAGCATTGAAAGGCATCTAACATGTCAAATGAGCAATTCATCATAAAGTATTTCACACTTCAGCAATTTATTCACAAACATGCAAGGAACACTCACCGCGATTCAATTTAACGAGCGAGCAACCAAAAAGGTTAAACTTCGGTAGTCAGGTCGCCCTCGACGAAGGCTTGGTCACCTGAGCCAAAATCCAATTATCAATCATTAGCTAAAATAACTAAAGCCTAAAACTTTAACTTAACTACTAAAATTCACCAAGACCACACTGCCACAACTTCTTGTTCAGACCATATCTTAAGTTACACTCATCAAAATTAGACAAGGCCTACGGCTATGGAAACTAGACTCGGAGTACTACAAGTTACTAGAAGGGCTCACTTTGAGATTCATTATGTAGGATAGGCTAAAGTGTGTGACAAGATGATACAAAGGAACAAAAATAGGTTATCAGTCTTGAAAAACAGCCATCTTCTCAGATTTTCTGGGATTGATAGAAAATGAGTTTGACATACGGCGATCGCCGCCAACTTGTGACGAACCCATTGATAGACTACCACGGATCTAGAAGGTTGAATTTGCTTGACTCGACGAACATAGATTGGAAGAATCAAGAACCGTTGATCACACGTCAACGATCCCTTGATATGGTAGAGACGCCACAACCTAGCGCGTTCCTAGATTGATAAATCTGATCGAATATCCTAGAATCACCTAAGATAGTCAAGAAATGCTTCAAGAAGCAAGAGAGAGAGACTCTCAAAAGGTTTCTGTATAATCTGAATAATCTGATGAACGTACATAAGAAATGGTTTTAAATACTCCCTACCAACTAACCTAACAACTCATTATTGAGCCCAGGGTTCGACCAAAGACTCTCTGGGGTGAACCATGGGCAGGCCTAGTTTAATTACGAAAAATATAAAAATAATCAAAAATTACAAAATTTAATGACTGAGATTCGCGAGCTGGATCCGCGATTCTTGGTTTGCGGATTGGTCCGTGGACGGATCAAGAACTTTAAACGCTGATGATATCACGCGAGGCACGGATCCAGCTGGAGGCACATGTCGGTGGATCGTCCGACTCTTCCTTTCCGCGACTTTACTTTGGTGGCCCACTTGTTGCACTTCTCCATGGCCCAAAAGGCTTAAGGGCTTGGACCCCCGTCATGCACTTGTAATAAGGAGGCCTAAGGGTTGTCTTAGGCAGCCATGGATCGTATCATTCCCCTCCTCTTAAAGGCGATTTGTGCCCAAATCAAAGTTGGAGGATACGGCCAATGGCATCACCTTCATGAAAATAATCCACGTGACATGTCTCTCGCACAAGTGTAGGATCCACATGATTTTTGGCACAAAAGGCAATTCGGAGGAATAAAGTTGCTTGAACTCATGAACATTCGGAGGTAATAGCCCTTTGTATGTCCCATTTCGGTTGAACTCAAGGTTGCTCTCCATGAGTGTGCAGTTTTGTTGATAAAGTTCCAAAGGGTAGCCCGAGGAGAGTCGACTCTTAAAAGATCAACGCTTTGAAACGGCCGCATGGAACAAGGGATACAAAGCTAGTCTCTAAGGCTGGATTTTCAACTTGGAAGTCCAGCTTGTACACCTTTTCCATGGACATGGTCGATCTGAACTCAATTGCTTGGGCAAAGCGACTCCAAGTAGAGTGAACCCCAACGAGATAGATTCCACGAGGCTTGCAACCGAACAAGTGATTTGGGAATAGGTGCATCACCAATACCTGCACTTGCCCTTGCTCAATTCTGCATAAAACATGAGACACTAAACAAGCAAGGTTCCAAGTGTTAAGACAATAAGATTGCTCAATAATCCTTTCATCTTTCATGCTCATATTTTGTATGGCACATTCAACTTCACTCTCCCATTCCTCAGGTTCAATGATGATTTTGTCTAGTTCAACTTCACTTTGAATGAGATTATGTTGGCTTTCATGAGCAATGATCTCTACAAGCTCTTTTTTAGGAGGTTCTTGGATATTGCTCTCAATTTGCTCCCTCAATTGCTTTTCATGTAGAAGATGTTGATAAGTCTCCTACCACGATTCCTCCTTATATGGGTCATTTTGTGGAGTTCGGTTTCTGCCAGATGCAGATACGGTCTGGGCTAGCTCAAGACGCTCCATTCTCCGTACAATGGACTCGGAGTGCTCCTGGAACATTTTCTGCATTTTTCCCATCAACGCCTCGGCGAACAACTTTGAATCAAATTGAGTTTTATCACCCTCACTTGCCATTTCTATGAGGTGTACCTGCAAAAAATTAGCAAAGAAAATACAAATATATGTTGTATAATCACTCCCTGGGGTGTTTACACTCAACACTCGTGTATCTCTCAATGTAACTCGATAATGAGCTCACCTTACTCTCTCAAGTGCTTGGAGGCTTATCTTGAAGAAATTAGATTTCCATAGATAAACGATTGACTTAATCAATTTAGTACGTTAATCAATTTAGTACACACGAGTTTGATAACCCTCTACAATACCAAGATGAAGTTTGATAACCCTATACAAGAAAGAGAAGGAAAGGATAAGATGTATGGCTAGGGTTTAGGATTTATTGGCGGCTAGGGTTAGGGTTTGAGGTAGCCGAATTGGTTAATGTCTAAGTGTTGTTGGCAGCTAGGGTTTGTGGATTGAAGATCAAATGGTGGCTAGGGTTTGAAATGTGAAGTAGCCGGATTGGATGGGGTCTAGAGAGAGGCGTCTAGGGTTTGGGTGTAGGATGACCAGATATGGGTGGATTCTAGGAGATTAAGATGGTAAGGGTTTGGGGATTAGGATAAGCTAAGACTTAGGAGATAATGTAGGGGATAATGTAGGAGATAATGTAGGGAAGTTTGGGATTAGAAAAAGGCTAGAATCTAGGAGATAATTTAGGGAAAAATTTTGGATGAACAAGAACACAGGTGGTGAACAAGGGTAACAATAAACAAGAATTGCTACAAGAACTTTTTTCACAAGATCAACAACACAAGGCTTGACACGAAATTAGAATTTTTTTTTTAACAATCCAACACAAACACACGGCTTGAACAAGAACCAAGCACACAAATTTTTTTTGATGAACAGGTAACAGCACACGTGTGAATGCCAGCGTGAACAAAGGACGCGCTACAAGAATCCGATGAATGATGGCGTGACGAATGCGCGTGAATCAAAATTTTTTTTTCTTAAACAAACACAACTCAACCAAAATCCTAAACGGCTATAGATTGGACAACAAAAGAAGAACGACTCAAGAAAAAGGAACCCCAAGGCAACAAATGACCAAGAACAACACGAAACTCAATAGACAAAGAAAACAAAACAACGATGATCTAACGCAAACCTTCAACTAGCTCTGATACCATGATACGAACGCTGCCAACCCGTGACGGTAAACCCGTATAGACTACCACGGATCTAGAAGGTTGAATTTGCTTGACTCGACGTAACAAAGAAGAATCAAGAACCCGCTTGATCACACGGTCCAATGATCCCTTGATATGGTAGAGACGCCACAACCTGGCCAGCTGCTTCCTAGATTGATAAGTCTGATCAATATCCTAGAATCACCTAAGATACTCAAGAAATGCTTCAAGAAGCAAGAGAGAGAGACTCTCAAAAGGTTTCTCAGATAATCAATAACTGATGAACGTACATAAGAAATGGTTTTAAATACTTCCTACCAACTAACCTAACAACTCATTACTGAGCCCAGGGTTTGACCAAATACTCTGGAACCATGGCAGGCCTAGTTTAATTACGAAAAATATAAAAATAATCAAAAATTACAAAATTTAACGACTGCGATTCGCGAGCTGGATCCATGATTCTTGGTTTGCGATTGTCATGCGGATCTAAGAACTTTCGCTTCTGATGATGATACGTGAGGCACGGATCCGCGAGGCATGGGTCACGGATCGGTCCGCGACTCTTCCTTTCCGCACTTTACTTTGGCTGGCCCACTTGTTGCACTTCTCCACGGCCCAAAAGGCTTAAGGGCTTGGACCCCCGTCATGCACTTGTAATAAGAAGGCCTAAGGGTTGTCTTGGGCAGCCATGGATCGTATCAGAGTTAGCATGCAATCCATATACCGTTGGAAAGTCCTTGAAGTCTAGTTTCAAACGCCACCAACGGCGCTTGATTTTGACTCTCGAGCAAGAAAATATAGCCATTTGAACATAGGGCAGAAAGCTGTCCTGACGACAGGATTTTCTAGTTTTGAAGAGTAATTTTGGAGCATCATTTCAGCAATGAAATGTTACTGGAAAAATACCAAATTTTGCACACATAAACCCCAATATGTGAGCTACATTTGTACCAAAATTTAGCCAAAAAATCATACGGGAAGGTAACTTTATAGATGGCCAAAGTTTGTGAAAAATCTTGGAACTAAGCTGGCAGATTTTTCCTTCTTTGATTTGCAAACTTTTGTTCAACTAAATCAGCCCCAAATCACTCAAATTTTGACACTGAAGCTCTAGCATAATTCCTTCATAAAATGGAAGCAAAATGGTAGCAAAACTTTGAATCAAAATGCTTTTAAAATAGGGCATCAATTCGGCAAAATGCGTAGAGTTAGAATTTCCAGATTTTAACCTAAAACTTCAAGAGTTTTTGACATACCAAATGAACTCACATTTGCAAAACATTTTACCAACATATAGTGCAACATTTAATCTTTCAAACAACTAAGGAATCCACAAAAATAAAAATCCAAAACTGAGCTTGAAAAATGGCAAAGTGAATCGGCAGCTTTGGCTCTCCAAATTTCCAGATTTCAAGCTTTCATAGAAGAAATTTCAGTTTTGTACAGTATTCTTTGAAAAATTATAACTTGATTTCTATAAGTCCAAAAATTATGAATCTTATACCGTTGGAAAATAGACTCAGTGAACTAAATCTCTTGAGAAGACACTTATGTAAGATTCAAATCGAAAACTATTCAAATTTCAGTTTAAAGCCAATGTTACAGTAAAAACAGGACATAATAGTATTGATTTTTAGTCAAATTTGAAAATTTACCAAAATTCACAGAATTCGAACTAGCCCTTGAAATTTATACTAATGAAAGAACTCAGATTCTAGTTTCAAACACAATAAACAGAACTCAATTTGGACCTTCCTACACTAAGTTACAACAGTTTTAAATAGGCTGATTCACCAACCCTGTTATACGAAAATTCCAGATTTTCAAGCTTCCTTTCTCATCTAATTTGCAACATCAAACAAGGTTATTTTTACATGAAATTTCTACCATAATTAGGCCATCATGTAAGCTTCAAGAATCAACAAAAGAAACAAGGACTCATGAGCAAAAATTTGAGGAAATAAAGCTGTAACAAAACCGGCTCTCCAAACCCTCTCTTGGTTCCTCTCTTTTCTTCCCTCTTTCATTTTTAGCAACAAAACTCCACATAGAACACCTCACACATACACATTAGATCATCAACAACCCCAAGTTCATAGATAGTGGGATTTCATAGAGTCTCACATTCATCCAACAATAACAAAATCTAACACAAAGAGCTTCAAGCTCTCTTAGCTATATAAATGAAATAAATGAGCAAGGTTTTTGGTGTTTTGCCAACTTACCTCTACTCAAACAAGAAGCTTAGCTTTTGGTGGATGAACTAGCCTACAAAAGCCCTCAATCTTCAAGCTCAACAACTGGTTCCTCCTCTCCTTAAAGTTGGTCCAAAGTTTCACCAAGAAAACTAACAAAATCCTCAAGCTTTTGGTTGCTTCAATGGTGGTTTTGTATTGGTGGTTTTTTGAAGAATCAAGAAGAGGAAGATGATGGAGGATGGTCGGCTGGTAAGGAGGAGATGAAGTGAATGAGTGGTTGTGGTGGTTGACTTTTGAGGCTTTTGTGGGGAAAAATGGAAGAAATGGAAGAAAGTGTACCGATTAGGCATAAAGCTTCTTTTTGTCATGTCGAGATAAATTCACACGACGCGATACTACGATACCTCATATACATATTCTAACATTCAAAACTTATGTCTAGTGGTCGACCATAGGCTCGAGTACGAAATTTAAACATTCAATTCATTTAATCAAGGACATTATTTAAACGTGCTCAATGCAGTTAGAAACTTTTCGTGCCGATACAATTGATATACGAAAATCAAATAATTCAAACTAAAATAATAAAATAATTTTATGAAAATATGGAATTTTACAAATTTATAAATTAAATTGGTGATACGGGGCCTTCCAGAAAAAATGTTCATTTATCAGGCACTAACTTAAAGAATTGAGTAAGGATAAGGGACTATGTTTAGTTTGGTGAAATTATGGTATAATGATCTCTCATTGGTATTTTAAGTATTTGAAAATTAAATGAATGATCGCATAATAGTTATTTGCTTGGTTATGAGCAATTGAATTCATGTTTTAAAGGTTCACATAAGAATAACGTGCGGTTGACCCTCTGTGACAACCCTATCTCTCCCTAGGGCGTACCCTAAGGTATCAGTAGACTGTCTGCCTAACTCTCACCAGGACTCACCCACACAAATGATTACTAATTCTTTAAGAAACAATTTAAGTACCAATCCCAAACTTACAATCAACTCAGAATCAAGCTAAATAGAGATAGAAAAAACCTCAACAGGGTGACTTCACTCCCTTAAGCCGAATCGCTTTCCATCTTTATGGCATCTACTTTCCTTTGCAGTTAGATGATAGGAAGTGGCCGTGGCTTCGAACTCACCTTCTTTTTGGGCATCGATCATTGGTTTGATGAATGTGCACGATGGAACTTTGCTTCACCTTGAGAGGACGCTTTGTGCTAACCAGTAGAACTGCCCTTCACTTCTTTCGGGATGAGTCCATCGACCAAGTTGGACCCAACCCGGATAAATTGGCTTTAGTTCTTTGCCTGGCTTCAATCGAGATTGCCTCATGAACTTTTAAAGGAACATTCACAAATTCATTACTAAAACCCTAAAATCCCAAAATACAAAGAGTACTTAATTATACCTTCAAAGTTCATAATACAATACTCCAAATTCATAGTTCAAGTCTCTCAAGTCAGAAGTACAAGTAAACCCTAATTTTAAGGGTTGGCGCCTTCATTTGGGTTCTCAGTCCCTGTTAAGGAAAACAAATTTGAAAGAATGAGTTAAAAACCCAGTGAATCCCAAAAGGCATGCAAAGCACACAGCACATCTGATATTTCATTTCAAAAATTCATATCTAGAAAGAAACAAATAAGGAAAGCGATTAATAACACATAGGTAGGATACGGGTAGCCATCAAGAGCTAAGGTCCTCGAAACTGGAGCACGTTCATGGACTGGTGCATAAATCGCGTAGTTGACACTCCGTCAACTTTCACATACAAAACCAAGTAGACAACCACTTACTCCTTTCTCCACCAAAACCCCTATCTGGACCCGCCCACCTCACATGAACTTATATATTTGTGTATTGCTTTTCAACAGGAACAAGGCCATATGCCAAGTCCAGAGCATACATCACATCACATATTTGTGTATTGCTCTTCAACAGGGACAAGGCCATATGTCAAGTCCAGAGCACACATCACATCACATAAATAGTCCTATGGCTTGTCATTTTCTCCTCAGCCTAGACCTAGCCTACAGCTCGAGTCGAACGACTTGCCGATAGGTCTTGGGAATTCCCAAAATTTCATACACATAAAAGTCACATCAAAACACTTTCATAAATTTTTACCACTTAAATAGAAGTAAGTGCGATAAAGTACACACTACTCCATTGGATGGTTCGATAAATCAAATTTTCACATCAAATCACTTAACTAAACACAATTCAAATCAAATTCACATAATCACATAGCAAGCATGGAAACTCACCAAAATAGCAAGATTCGGTTTTCAAGTTGGGAGTTGGTTCAAATCCTTCCCCACTTCCTATAATCAAGTAAAAGGAAGAAATAAGTTTCGCCTCATGAATAGCGAAACTAAATTCAAAAGTTTATTCATTTGTTTTATTAAAATTCTTCACAAAATTCCTCTAACTTTGCTTGAACGAAAAGTAGTCATTCGAGTCTAAAATTATCTTAAAAGATTCCATTTTCAAATTGAGACATCAAATAACCAAACCACTCTATCGATGTACTCAATTCTCGCGACTTCTAAGTTTTTAGTACCAGGAAATATAGTGAGGCATTTCACCTCGAAAATGACTCATTCAAGTTTAAGCTTAACACTAAACTTAAATCAAGATTTTAACACATGTTTAGAGCAATTTTCACCAAATCTCAAAGTACAAAATCCATGAAAATAGATAAAACATTTCAAACCATCAAATCTGTCCAAAAAGTACATTTACCCAAAAATTAACGAAAACTCAACTTTTCACCATTAAAATTCAAGATTTCCACTTCAGTCAAACATATACTCATAAATGAATATAATACATATTTATTAGGGCAAATCTAGCCAAAAAAACATCATAAAATTTTGAAATCAAACATCATAATATTCCCAGTGAGGTTCGGCCAACCTCCCTATTCTTTCTTCAAAATTTTCAACAGCAAATCTACATTTTAACCACAAAATGATCTCATCTCATAATAACAATCACAACCACAACTAGGTCCTCAAGTCCGCTACCTAAAAGTCACCTCAAGTCAGCTACCTAAGTTGGGAATTCAAGAGCCCAACTCAAATGTTCCATACATAAGCATTTCTAGCAAAATAATTCATAGATTTGAAAGATCTAACACTAATAAAGATAATACTAAGAGATTTAAGTGTTTTACCTCAAGATCTATCTAGATCTAACAAGATCAAGGGAGATCTTGTGAGCTCTTCTCAAGGATGACTTCTCAAGCTTAGCAACTTCAAAAATCTCCGATCTTAGCCAATGATCTACTTGTTTGAAGATGATTTCTTCCTCAAACCCAAGGACAAGAAGTTGACAAGCCAAAGAAGCTTTCTTCCCCTTTCCTTTCTCTCTCACCCTCTCGGACCACCCTCTCTTTCTCTCTCTCTCTCACAGCAGCCAAAGGAGGAAGATGAACCAAGATCAAGGCCTTCAATGAAGTCTTGAAACTTCAAGAAATGGAGGAAGAAGATGAAGTTGAAGAATTTTGGTTTTCTCTCTCTATTTCTCTCTCTCACTCATTCGGCTCTCTCTCTCTCTCTTCAAAGTTCAAGAGTGGCTGAAAATGGATCAACAAGAAGCAAGAAACAAGACTTTAAGGGGACCAAATGTGTGGCTTTCCTTAATTTATGGAAAAGTGGTCAAATGATCAATTTTCATCGCGTCGACGCGCGACACTCTAACTTGTACTGGTTTAACTCATTCCGACACTATCCAACCTTAAATATATCTCTGTAATATCTCTACATATGCTCAGTTTCACCTTAAAATCATTATTCACATCTCGAAATAGAAATCGACACTTAACTAGTCAATACCAAACACCGGCAAATAATTCTCGAAAAATTTCTCTAAATTGAAAAATAATAATTCAAAGTATAAATTCACTAATATTTTAGTGAATGAACATAATATAAATATTATTATGTATTTTTAAATAACAATAAAATTTTGAGACCCTCACACCCTCGTTGGTGGTAAAAAAAAAAGGGAATTTAAAGGGTCACATGTGCTAGTTCAACCTTTTGAATCATCGTATGAATTATAACAACTCCACACATCTATAAAGATTCCTTTCGAAATGCAGTCAGAAGTGTCATAAGGAGTCTTGGTACTTTGCTAGTTTAAAGATGTTCTGTTTGTTTGTTCCTTCATTCGTTTACTTTTGGTCCTTAGTTGAAAGTTCACATCTAGCTTAAAACTATATTGAAAATAAAGGAGGAGCTCTTAAAATTCATGTTAATTTATAATGGCCAAATATCTAGAGAGGACTACTGGATTAATCCTAAGATTTCCCTTTCCAACAAGGGAGGGGTAAGATGATTGGTCAAAGCATTATTTTAAAAGGCATTTTTGGGCAAGTTCTAAGGTGAGCCCCGAGGCGAGACAAGCCCTAAATGCCTCGGGGTGTTTAATGGTGTGAATTGTTGTTGGATATGCGCCCCACACAATGGGATGAATGCTCACGCATTTAGGCGTTGGGTGTTCGGGGGATTCGGGGCATTTCTTTTCCGTTTTTTATTTTAATTTTTAATTTGACTATCTTATATTCCTTATCTGTGTTTCCTATCCTTATTATTGTTTAATAATTTTGAACGATAATTTCATTTAATTCCTCTTTGAAATAGTTTAGAAAAAATACAAAATAAAAACATTATTAAGTTTATTTTATATATTTTCCTTTTTTTTGATCCCAAAATATAATTATTTATTACTAATATGATTCTAGATGATAAATGTACATATAAGAGTTTTGTCATGAATTACTTGATAGACCAATAATAATATTTTTTTATAATTTTTCTTAATTTTATCAATTCTTTTGTATTTATTAGTAATACACACACACGCTCTGAGATATATGTATGATGTTTTAATTTTGTATATTATTGTATATTTTATTTTTTATATATATATTTAAAATATCAAAATTTGTGGGGACGCCCGCTTGAGTGTAAGGGTGTGCATTTGGTTCATTTTCAGTAAATCGGTTATTTGAATTTGGTTTTTTTGGTTATTTTACTTATAAAAATCTAAACCATTTTCAATTTCGAATTTGCCATAACAGAAATCATGTGTTTCTTGAATCCGTTATGAAATCAGTTTTAACTGAATTGGAAATTGAAAATTGAAAAATATGCTTACCACATATAAATTATTGTACATTAATTATATTCCTCAACAGTAAAATTTTTATTCTTGATTTGAACTCTGAAATTATTCAAAATTAACACATTAGTCTTGATTTACCTATTTGGAAAATTAATTCAAGGCCGTTTGATCCTAGATACCTAGTTATATCCTAAATATTTGATCAATGATTTAAAGCACAAATAAAAAGTGATTATTGATTAATTCAAATTAAAATGCAACTGGCTCATGTATTTGCAATGATTAGTGATAAATGATATTGATTATAACTTACAATCTACAAATTTTTTATTTATAATGAATCAATTATTAGTAATTTAGTGATATTTAATTTAATCATTTGTAATTTACAAATTATGTAATGCATAATGCAATACACTTATATATAGTCTTATTTCTTATATAGAGATTAAATGCTTAATTTTTAAAAGACTTGATTGCTTTTAATAGTGAAAACTAATGTATTAATATGTTGTATTTATTATCTAATTCTAGTTATGCATAAAAGGATAATTATTACAGTTACGTAGTATTGTATACTTGTACTATTATAGTCACTGAAATAGTATAACAATAATAATAATAATAATAATAGTAATAATACTAATAATAATAATTATTATTATTATTATTAGAGGTTGTTGGCCTTGTTCCTAGGTTTTGATGATAACAAGATAAAATGATGATTTGGACTAATGTTTTTATGTGAGAATTTGTTAGAACAGGTCCTTGATTCATTGGAAAAGAAAAGAAATCAATTCAAGATGAATTGAGAAGATGCTAACTTATCGGACACTTCTATCGGACGCACATCATTATCATCGGACGTCCGATAGAATTAAAGATGAAATCAAAGCTCTCTGGTCGCTGTCGGACGCAAAGCTATCGGACGCAGAATTATGCATCGGCCGTCCGATAAAGAACGAAGCAACCTATCGGACGCTTGTGTCGGACGCACAAAACCCATCGGACGTCCGACAGACGTTGAGAAGAACCTGTCGGACACTCCTATCGGACGCATAACAGTGTATCGGACGTCCGATAGGTCCAACGGCTATTTTTCAACAGCCATATTTTTGACCGTTGGAGAGGTTCTTGAGGCCATTTCTCACACTCTATAAATACCCACAAGTTCAAGAAGATTATAGACTTTTGCCTACATGAAATACAAGCTTACAAGTGAATATTTGGGTAGAAATCTTCTTTGTTTGTTGTATAGGTGTGGGGAAAGTTGGGTTTGTGAGGTTGCTCAAGTGAAGGTTACTCTATAGGAGGCATAAAACCTTGGTGAAGGTGAGCCTATCACTTGGAGTGGTAAAACCTTGGTGAAAGTTGCCTCACTTGTAATAGTAGTTCTTAGTTGGTTGGTGAGCTTTCAATTGTAGCTAGTTGAGGGTTTACTTGGAGAGTAGTAAAACTCCTTTGCTCAACCAAAGGGTGTTTGGGGTGAGGAAGGAGTGATCCTTCCCTTGTACAAGTTGGTTAGTGTCACTATCAATTGAAGAAACTATTTGGTGAATTCAACTCCAAGTTTGGAAGAAGCTTGGGAGTTTGATTGGTTTGAATTCTTTTTACTTTTGTTACTTTATTCTTTGTGGTTTAAGATTGTTTACATTTATCATTATTGTGGTTGTTTGAGTACTTGTTTGCTTGAACAATTTTAGTTGATTTCTTGGGTTGCATTTCGGGACCAACAATTGGTATCAGAGCTTGGTCTCCTTGAGATTAAGCTCAATCGGCTTAGGAGTAAAGATGGCAACCAATAATGTATTGTTTTTAGAAGGGCAATCCATCGTTAGACCTCCCATGTTCAATCGTATAAATTATATTTGTTGGAGGGATAGAATTGAAATATTTTTGCAATCTATAGATATAGAATTGTGGTTTATTGTTAGTGAAGGACCTTATGAGGCTACAATTATAGATGAAACAACCAGTAGAAATAGAATTAAAACTAGAAGTGAATTAAGTGCTCAAGATAGATTTAATCTCTCTTTGAATGCGAATGCCATGAATGTATTGTACAATGCCCTAGATGCAAATGAATCTACTAGAGTAAAAGGGTGCAAATCGGCCAAGGAAGTATGGGATAAGTTGAGAGATATGTATGAAGGGAGTGACAATGTTAGAGAACAAAGGAAATCTATGCTTGTTGCTCAATATGAATCTTTTAAAATGCATCCTCATGAAAATGTTGATAAAATGTTTTGTAGATTCAATGATATTATTAAAGATCTTGAATTGCTTGAAAAGGTATACACTTTGGGTGAGAAAAATAGAAAAATTTTGAATGCCTTGCCAAAAGAATGGGAAAATAAAGTCACGCTATAGAAGAGGCAAAAGACTTAAATTCTATGTCTATTGAATCTCTTGTAAATTCGCTAACCTCTTATGAGTTGAAATTAAAAGCACAAGATGATGAAGCATGGATCAAGAGAGGCATAGCATTCAAGGCCTCACAAGAAGATGATGAAGATGTGAAGCTAAATAACATGGCAAGAACATTGAAGAAGCTTCTAAATAAGAGAAGCTCTAGAGGAGGAAGAGCAAGCAATGATAGAAGAGAAAAACTCAAGAATTTCAAAATTACTTGGGACGAATGCAATTGGGATGAAGAAATGGAAGAAGAAGAAGAATCAACCCAAATGGCACTTATGGCATTTGGAGATAATAAGGTAAACTCTAATCACTCTCTTAGTGATGAAGATGATGATAATGATGATATGCAAGTTCTTATGATCAAAATGCATAAAAATTTGAAAGAATCTTATGCCAAAAATAAGGATTTGAAAATAAAAATAAATACTTTATTGGAAGAAAATTCTAGACTTTTTCAAGAAAATAAGAATTTGAAAAAAGAAAATGATGATTTGAAAAATTACAAAATTGATTTTGATTGCAAAAATGATTTGAAAAAGAAGTTGGAAAATAAAACAAAGTTTTATGAAAAAATGTTGGAGGAACAAAATCTTTTAAAGAAAAGAATTAATGATTTGAATACTTCTCTCGAAAAGGAGAAACAAAATGTTTTACAAAGAAAAGAAAACCATATTTTACATGGCCAAAATGATTTTATTATTTCTAGAAAAAGAAGAACTAAATTTATTAAACCTACTTTTGTAAATGATTCTAGTATTATGTGTCATTTTTGTTGCCAATTTGGACATATGCAAAATGATTGCTATGTGAAGAAAAATATAAGAAAAGGCATGAAATCTATGTGGATTATTAGATCATGTTATACTAACTCTCATTCATAATGTTCTCTTAAAAGAAAAAAAAAAAAAACTTTGGGCTATAATTCATTAAGTACTTTGTTGGAATTGTTAAATGTTGGGTATTGGTATTTGTTCCTTTGATTTTGGTATTGTGATATTGATGATTTTGGTATTGTGATATTGATGATATTTGTATTGTGATATTGATGATATTGTGATATTTGAAGTTTAAATGTGGTTGAATTGTTAAATAGTTTGAATGACTAAATGAGGGGGAGTTAATATGTTTTTTGATTGATGACAAAAGGGGGAGATTGTTGGATGATTTTCTAAATTGTTAGATGATTATGATTTTTCTAAATCATTTTAACTCATATTGAGGGGAGTTTCTTATTGAGGGGGAGTTTCTTTCTATTCCCTTGCAAAATCATCATTTGGTTTGTCATCATCAAAAAGGGGGAGATTGTTGGCCTTGTTCCTAGGTTTTGATGATAACAAGATAAAATGATGATTTGGACTAATGTTTTTATGTGAGAATTTTGTTAGAACAGGTCCTTGATTCATTGGAAAAGAAAAGAAATCAATTCAAGATGAATTGAGAAGATGCTAACTTATCGGACACTTCTATGGACGCAAAAGGGGAGATTGTTGGATGATTTTCTAAATTGTTAGATGATTATGATTTTTCTAAATCATTTTAACTCATATTGAGGGGAGTTTCTTATTGAGGGGAGTTTCTTTCTATTCTTGCAAAATCATCATTTGGTTTGTCATCATCAAAAAGGGGGAGATTGTTGGCCTTGTTCCTAGGTTTTGATGATAACAAGATAAAATGATGATTTGGACTAATGTTTTTATGTGAGAATTTTGTTAGAACAGGTCCTTGATTCATTGGAAAAGAAAAGAAATCAATTCAAGATGAATTGAGAAGATGCTAACTTATCGGACACTTCTATCGGACGCGACAAAAGGGGGAGATTGTTGGATGATTTTCTAAATTGTTAGATGATTATGATTTTTTCTAAATCATTTTAACTCATATTGAGGGGGAGTTTCTTATTGAGGGGGAGTTTCTTTCTATTCCCTTGCAAAATCATCATTTGGTTTGTCATCATCAAAAAGGGGGAGATTGTTGGCCTTGTTCCTAGGTTTGATGATAACAAGATAAAATGATGATTTGGACTAATGTTTTATGTGAGAATTTTGTTAGAACAGGTCCTTGATTCATTGGAAAAGAAAAGAAATCAATTCAAGATGAATTGAGAAGATGCTAACTTATCGGACACTTCTATGGACGACATCATTATCATGGACGTCCGATAGAATTAAAGATGAAATCAAAGCTCGGTCGGACAAAGCTATCGGACGCAGAATTATGCATCGGCCGTCCGATAAAGAACGAAGCAACCTATCGGACGCTTGTGTCGGACGCACAAAACCCATCGGACGTCCGTGACGCTGAGAAGAACTGTCGGACACTCCATCGGACGCATAACGTGTATGGACGTCCGATAGGTCCAACGGCTATTTTTCAACAGCCATATTTTTTGACCGTTGGAGAGGTTCTTGAGGCCATTTCTCACACTCTATAAATACCCACAAGTTCAAGAAGATTATAGACTTTGCCACATGAAATACAAGCTTACAAGTGAATATTTGGGTAGAAATCTTCTTTGTTTGTTGTATAGGTGTGGGGAAAGTTGGGTTTGTGAGGTTGCTCAAGTGAAGGTTACTCTATAGGAGGCATAAAACCTTGGTGAAGGTGAGCCTATCACTTGGAGTGGTAAAACCTTGGTGAAAGTTGCCTCACTTGTAATAGTAGTTCTTAGTTGGTTGGTGAGCTTTCAATTGTAGCTAGTTGAGGGTTTACTTGGAGAGTAGTAAAACTCCTTTGCTCAACCAAAGGGTGTTTGGGGTGAGGAAGGAGTGATCCTTCCCTTGTACAAGTTGGTTAGTGTCACTATCAATTGAAGAAACTATTTGGTGAATTCAACTCCAAGTTTGGAAGAAGCTTGGGAGTTTGATTGGTTTGAATTCTTTTTACTTTTTTGTTACTTTATTCTTTGTGGTTTAAGATTGTTTACATTTATCATTATTGTGGTTGTTTGAGTACTTGTTTGCTTGAACAATTTTAGTTGATTTCTTGGGTTGCATTTCGGGACCAACAGAGGTACGTGATAATACACTATATTTGTGCTTATTATCTAATTCCAGTTATGTATAAAAGGATAAGTATTATAATATCATTATAGTCATATTACAAATACTAAGATGGTATATCACTACACTGTAAATAATTATATATTATTCTTATTAGAAGTACATGATATACTATGTACTATCTATTATTCATAGCCTATTAGCCTCTACCTATATAATATGCGTATAGTACATAATATATTTATAGTATGTTATATATCTATATAATATATAATTTTGTTAACTAATTGGTAACTCAAATTCGTTAAATAGGTACCATATTTCGTTTCTGAATTCTAAATTCAGTATGAATCAAATTTGCACATCCCTATTTGAGTGCAACACCCCGTCCAATACTTTCACCTTTTAAAACGTTGGTCCCAAGATTATTAAACCTACTAAGACATTAATTTACATGTACTGTGGTGGGCTTGAAATGAAACTAATGTCATATATGCATTTGAATAAAAGCATATACGGATTTGAGGGGTAAATCAGTTAGTTTCATCTTAGGTACTTGCGATCATGCTTTCAGTGAGGTAATAATGCCTAGGAATGTCTTGTAACCTGCTGCTTTTGAGATGACTTTTCGTAACCAGCAGGTTTTGAGATGACTTTATCTTTGGTACCATAACACTAGTTTAGACTTTAACCAAGACTAGGAGATGATCACCATGCTCGCGCACAGTGGTAAATTATAACCATGCCCAGGATCAAATTACAAATATAGGTGTTATTTAATCAGTGCTTTAAACCGTGTTATAAAATGTTTCTTCGCTGGAATACATTAAGGAGCCGTTTGGTTCGAATTCCACTATCACTATCACTATCGGTATCATAGAGTGGTCAATGATAATGGGTTTTGATGAAAACCCATAGTGTGTTTGTTAATGTGGAATGGATTTTATAATTTATTAATTTTCTTTTTCATTGTTTTTTTTGTTATTTTCTTTTTCTTTTCATTTGTTGAAACAGTAGCATTTTATTTTCTTATTTTTGCATTTAATGAGAATAAAAGGGTAATTAAGATGATTTAAGAAGAATAAAATGGGCAACTAAGATGATTCCCTAGTAACAAGTCGTTAATCAAAAAACTCATAGAAGAGACCTATCATTCCCATTGACCCCAACCAAACATTTTATATGGGTATAATTGAATTTGAAACCCATAGTGGGGGTTGAAACTTATTTACCAAACACCCCCTAAGAGGTGATAGTTATGCTTTGAGATGTTATCTATTTGAAAAAAAACGCATAAAAGGTATAGGAAGGACATTTACTCTGGATGCCTTGTTGCAATAAGCCTGGAAGAATGTATATTGTAAATCTTATCGAGGAAATGTTGTGAGGAAGTTTCTCTATGCGTACTGCAGACCGATATCTTTTTTTTGAAATTGTCAGAGAATCCAGTGGAAATATAGGAATGAAGCACTCTTATAGTATATATTCCACTTGTAAGCATTTGTATAGTCCACGTTTCCCTGTATATGTTGCTGAACAAAATCTAAACGATAAGCAAAAATAAAAAAATGCAAGCCATGTAAACCACCAGGTATCATGAATATCAAGTACCATGCAGGATAAGAGAAAAGTGGGGAAAATATTCTGCATTGCTGTTCAAAGATAAGATACACCAACATGCCACCTGAGCAAAAATAACAAAAGGAAAAGAAGGAATAGAATATTAGAATGGATACCTGTTTTCTAAAGCAACAATTGCAGCAGGCAGCAGAGTACCAAGGATAATGTCAACAGCAAGAAACAAAAGAAGCAAAACGCATGCAACAGGGAAAGCTCAAGAGAAAACTGAACAATAAAAAGGGGGGAAAATATGTAATGTGGCAGAAAAACAAAAGTAAAATTTCATCCATAGAAAGCTGGGCATAGAATGTTCTGGTGTTGGAAACCGCAGAAAGAATTAATTTGCCCAGTTCCTGTAAATACAAACAAAGGCGGTGGAATTTAAAACCAACAAAAGGTGTATTATTGCCATTTAGCATGCTTGAAGATTGACTTGGCACATTGAAGAAAGCGCGGGAAGAGATTTTCACTACTAATCTTAACAATGATCCCTGACCTGGATACTTTTTATATAAACACACTTATTTATTTTCCTTGTTTTGAGTCCCAATACATAAAAAAGGAGTTCTCCGCTCCACGTAAATCTCCATTGGAATTTTTAACTTTTTATCCCTCAAACAAGCATTATCGGTGAATTTCTATAAATAATGTGGAATAAGAAAGTATTCGAGATGTGGATTTTTTTTTTTTTACGAATTGGGTCACCGAATCATTGGTCTGCGGCGACCATGAAGGTTTCTTTTATTTTTTAATTTTTTTAGTTGCCAGAGTTACAAGTGCTTGTCAGCTTGATATTTTTTTTTAAATTAAATTTTGTTTCAAGAAACCGCATCTCAAATGTGCGGTTTCTTAAAAAGGATGTGAAACCACATACTTGAGATGTAGTTTCACCTTTTTTTTTTTCAACTTAGAATGCAGTTTTTTCTTTTTCTTTTTTTTTTAACTTCCTTCGTCAAAATGCACCATTTTTTTTTGACATATTGACATTATCTATTAGTCCTAATCAAGATAGTCACTAACACAACAAGATAATTAATGTCCATAGCAGATAATTACTGTATAAAATTTCTTGGCTCCCCCTGGTTTAATAGAATTGATGTTTCTAGGGCTATCAATGTATTGTTTCCAACGGAATTCATCCACCAATAATTCAACATATCACAAGACTGAAACAAAAACAATTAAAAGATATGGAGAAGATACATGCAATTATCAATCAAGCTCAGATCTGTAAAAAGAGAAGGTAAAATAGAGGGAGACACCACCATGGCTGCAAATTCCCAGTTACAACTTACATATGCGAATGAGTCCCATCTTATCACACATGCCATCTGGGTTGACGAGCCAAGATACGGGTTCGAATATACCTCCAGGCATTTCGCCATCAGTAACTCAAGAAAAGATTTTCATCGTCACTACCCGGAAACATACACAAACCTCTCAATGCCCAAAAGCAAAAAGGCATCAGTAATTATACAGCAGAGCAGCAAAGAATTAAGGTTGGTGATGAAACAAACACTGCCATTCCAGCAGATTTTTTTAGAAATAATCTCCAATCCAAACAGGCCTTGTTTAGTAACATTTCCAGTTTTTGATTTCTGCAAAGGGCTGTTACTTTCTTTCTTTTTTTGAAAAAATTGTTGAAATCATAGGCATGAAAACAAAGAGGGGCAACAGCACTCTCGAAACTCCCCAATTCTCTGCGGCCGCATTCACTTTTTTCTGGAGTTATGGTGACTGCAACCATCAGACTTGTTCATTTAAGCTGCTTCATTGGGCGAATGACCAATATAGTCCTCCAACTCTAATAAAAGTTCCGGCTCTTGAGTTCCTCAAAGGGCCTTCTTTTTTTCTCTTTTCTTTGGGCACCCTCCGAAACTCCCCAGCCCTTTGCTGCCTCATTCATTCTTCCTCAAATACCTCATGAGCTCACACTTGTTGATTTAGGATGCCTCATTTCTATGATAATGCGGAACAAAAAGATTTTCTTAAAAAAATCTTTGTAGAAACTGCATATTAGCTATGCGGTTTCTTCGAAAAAATTATGGTAAAAAATAAAATTTCCTAACACACCACTGATAACTAAAAAAAATTCAAAAAAAAAATTAATTTCAAAGGTTTGTTGTATGTGAGATTTTCGATGACCCTACTTTCAGAAAGTCATCTCACAGAACCCCATATTTTGGATATTTTTTATTTTTGACATTATTTAAAGAAATTCGCCAGCATTACCCGTAAGCATTTTTTTCTTTTCTTTTTATATAAAAAATCCATTAATTTGTTTTGGGTCCCAAGAGACTGGAGAAGAGCTTTTCACCATGCAAAATTGTGCTGCATTACCAGCCGTAGATACCAGCTCATCTCAAGCCAATTTGATCTCAGAGCAAATTCTTGAGAGGAGGTAGGGGTGGCAATTTCCGACACGACCTGAAAACCCGACACGAACCTAACACGAAAATAATGGGTTTGGGTCAAGGGTTGGCGGGTTCGGGTCAGAATTGTCGAACCTGACTGACCCGAAAAATAAACAGGTCAGGTCGGGTTATTAACGGGTTGACCCGATTGACCTGTTAAAGGTAAAAAAATTTGGGTCACTTCGGGTCATTTCGGATCACTTCAGGTCATTTCGGATCACTTCGGGTCACTTCGCGTCATTTCGGGTCGACCGCCAACCCGCTAACCAGTCGTGGTGTTGGGTTGGCGGGTTGGCGAGGGTCGATGAGTTTTGTGTTATACCATTCTCTCAACCCGACCCGCCAATCCGAACCCGACCCGATTGCCACCCCTAAGAGGAGGGCGCCGGGGGGGGGGGGGAGGGGAATTAGACACGTGCAAGGCACATGCGGCAGGTGGAGGACGACCATCCTTTACAAAGAATCCCTTGGCACTTTATACTAAATTTTTAATAATAGTGCAATAGCACACTAGTTCATCTTAGGTACTCTTTGGATGTCCGCAGCAAGTTTTTTATCCTCCCTTACATCTGCCAGCTAAATTTATTTCACAATTAGATAGAATGGCCTTTCCATATGTTAGGAGGTCCATTCCCCCGTCCTCCTTGTATTTTATTTTATTTGAATTAGAAAAATTGTGGTTTGACATTCCTCTTCCACCTCTTCTGGGATTTCTATATGTACATGTATGTATTAGAAATATATGAATCAATTTGAGCCTACCCTCAAAAAAAAAAAAAAAAAAAAAATCTGTTTGAGCCTTATTGATTCAAGAATATTAGTTCGAACTTGAAAAATCGCTGAATTACGCAATTTTAATTCAAAAGTTAGCATCTTTATGCTAACCGTACAAAGTAGCGAAGAATTAGAAGTTTTTAGTACATAGTGCAACATCTCAACCTAACCTATTCCCTTCTTGCCCCCCGTTTTTTTTTCCTAAGGCTCCTTCTTCCCTCAACTCAAGTTCTTGATTAGGAATTAGGAATTCAAGTGTCCAGTTCTGATATAGATATGTTGCTAACTTGCTATCGTTTTGTTGGTTACTGTTTTTCGATTGAATATTCAGTTTCAGTAGTTGGCTGCATGGAATCATAGTCAGTTCCGAATCCTAGTACAAGTTGGGCTTTGAAAGTACTTCTGCCTCTAAATAATTGTGTGCACGTGCAAGTTGCGGCAGTCATCATCTATTTATCATCTTTTCTCGATTTCTGGTCTCGTGTGGGTTCAATTCGTTGTCAAAAAAGCCATGGAACAATCAAGATGCTTGCCAGAAGGCATCATCCATCAGATATTACGTTTTCTCAATGCCACCGACCAAATCCCAGCTTGTGTTTTATCTAAAGACTGGCTCTACCCATGGCAGACGTGCCCTGCCCTGACGTTTTTCGATCAGCGCTTAAGATGTCCGATTCACACAACTTGGATGGTAGAGCGACAAATATTGCAGCTCTGCGACAAATATTGCGGACAAGATAGATTAAAGTTCCAGGATCACGTGAACAAAACTAATGCTAAATTACAAAGGAGAACATATACAGGAGCTCACACTCGACATTTACCATTCAGGTGATCAAGATTCTGCTGCCACCCTAGACAAATGGCTCGAAATAGCCATGAAAAAGGGTGTGAAACAACTCAAACTCTTCATCAATAGAAATCTTTGCGTAAAAGATGCTGTTAAGTATTACTGTGTAGTGCCAGTAAGCATTCTTCGAGCTCAATCGTTAACAGATTTAACAATTGAGCACTGTTGGAGTTGGAGAAATTTCTAAAAATATTATGATTTTTAAATTTTTTCTGCAAATAGGGTGATTTGGGTGTAGGGTTCAGACCAGTGATGTTCGCATTTGCAAAATGCGAGTTCACTGGAACTCGCATTTTGCAAATGCGAGTTTGGTGAAAAAAAATAAAAGAAAATGAAAAGAAGAACTTCATTGGGAAATAAAAAAAAAAGAAAATGTACTGCCACAAAATTTGTCAACATAAATAGGATAAGAGCCAAGAAGGTTCGGCCCCAAAGTTTGATAATACTTTGGGAAATAAAAAAAAAAGAAAATGTACTGTCTTATCTTTCTTTTCTTCATTTTTCTTCTTTCTTCCTATTATCCAGGGGACCCAAATCTTTGATAATACTTTATATGACTTGGTTGATTTCCTGGAATTTATATTCATTACTGTTCTTTTCAAAACCTTCTTGAACATATAATTTCCTTGCTCATAAATTGTTTAGAGTATCCTTATATATTCAAAATACATTTGTTAAAATTTGGATATGTAAAGTAAGGTTCGTTGTGTAAAAAAATTAATGAGCTTACGTTTATATCCTAGAGCTCGCCTGACTCGATTTTTGATTGAATAAACTCACTATTTGGCTACTTAGTTGAGGTATGCTATCCATTAAACACCAATACAACATTTCTTTTATAGGTTTATTCCTTGGACACTACCTTCCTAATGGCTCGATGGAGCTTGGCCAATGTTAATATTGTCTTGATTTTTGATCAAGTAAACTTAGCTAAAGTTTTGATCTAGTAAACTCCATAAGAGCATGCCGGACTAGACCCTAAACCCTAAACCCTAAACCCTAAATCCTAAACAGTCCTAAGAAATGTTAATGTCAATTGGATTGAATGCGAGTTGCCAAACGGTGCTAAGCAAATTGGATTGATGATATATATCTACCAAATTCCTATGTCGCCACCAATGTCAATTTCTCAGTACTTGAAATTCAGTTTGATGTGTATAACTTACATGGTTCAGCTTGAGAAGAGTCTCATCATAGTTAATTGTAAACAGTTGATTCTGATTTGATTTTGGAATATTAGGTAAAGATGATTTGATTGTCTTCATTGGTACCCAAAAAAAAAAAAAAGGGCTCATGTAGTAATTGTGAAACCAAAACAAAATTTCCTAAAACATAGTTTTTCATAGTTTTTCATTTTACTACAGAAACAAATTTAACCTTATAACACAATAACCCAAGGAATACAACTTCAAAAGTGAAATATTTTTTTTATTTCAAATGCGATTTTCAACTGCAATTCAAATTACTTTTTTTTTTAATTGAAGTAAACTTCAACCATCCAGGGAATGCAAGTTCTAATCATTTTCTTTTTTTTTATTTCCCAAGGAACTCGCATTCTGTGAATGCGAGTTCTTCTTTTCATTTTCTTTTTTTTTATTCACCATTTTCCACTGAACTCGCATTTGACAAATGCGAGTTTCACTGAACTCGCATTTGTCAAATGCGAAAATCACAATCTCAAAAACCTATTTGCAAAGCACCCTATTTGTAGAAACTTTTTTTTCCATCACATTTTTAGAATTTCCTCGTTGGAGTTGGGGGTTTGCAAGCACTACAAAAGTGTGAAAATTTGGAGAACCAAATTTCACATAAAAGTGGAGAGGAAGATGATGATCTTGAAACATGTGAAAACACTATCCTTACACGAAATATTTGCTACAAGGTTATGGCAATTTACCTCTAGGATATAACAAGATTTAGAGGCAAACTCAATAGCAAATGTTAAATTTTCTCACAAGAATGATCAATGGTTAAAGTTCATTTGTTATATTAGTAGTTTGTCACTTATATAGAAAGAGGCATCTCAAAAGACTCCAAAACTAAAGAGTCATAATTTCCTCACTTAAATGACCATCAAGAGGTTGTAAAAATGCCAAAACAGTTTCATCATAGTAATGATCATCAAGAGGTTCTTTAGTCTCCTTTAATGGACAAACCAACAGACGCTTCAAATCTATGGTCAGATTGACTACATAGTCAGCTGGATTAGTGAATCAAATTTTCAAATCCATGACCGGATTGACTACATAGTCGACCGGATTATGTGGATCAGATTCTATCCCCAAAGTTATTTATATTCTGCCTTAAATCCAAGGCACACAACCTTCATAATCTATGGTAGGATTCGAATCCTATCCAGAATCACACATCAATTCATGGATGGATTTTATATGGGTTTTCAAAATGTTGAAAATAGTTTCTTTGTCCAAAGTTATGAGTCTTAATAAGTTTTAATACATTTCAATCTACAAACTATTCCAACAATCCCTCACTTAGTTTGTCAATGAAATAAACAAACTAACACATAAAAATACCAAGCATAAAGATAAGTATAGTTAGATTTAAAGTTTCTCTCAGTGTATGTATACCTCCAAGTCTAACTAAATCAAGGTTGCATAGAGCATTAAACCATAATTTTGAACAATTAGGCTAGATATACTACACACATGATATTTTAGACATTGATCAATTCACAAAACACTTTAGCACTTATATCGGCCATGTGCTCAATTCTAGAATCATGACCATTTACAAAGTACAAAACATTGATAGAAGCAGCACCACTCCTAAGTTTTATGTAACAAGACACCAAGAGAATTTACAATTTCATTAAGAATGTATCTCAACATACATTCAACATCCCATGTAAAATAGTAGTGGAGTAAGTTCTAGTGCTCACAATCACATCACAATTTGTTATTACCCTTTGAACCTTTTCATCTCCCATTGCTTTGCGATTTTAGTTAAAATGGTTTCAACTCCATTCCTAAAGACATTGCATTCACTAGGTCCCTTGGTAAAGGCTTAGTCAATGGATCCGCTAAATTGTTGTATGTTCTTACATGTGCAACAGTCACAACGCCATCCCTTAGCATTTGTCTAAGATACTGATGTCTTAGACTAATATGTCTGGACTTATCATTGTATATCTTATTTAGAGCTCTAAACATAGTGGATTCACTATCACAATATAAAGAGACTGGAGGTAGAGGTTATGGCCACAACTTGATATCAAGTAACAAATCCCTAAACCATTTCGAATCTTTACATGCTACAGCCAAAGCTATAAATTCAGCTTCCATGGTGGAATGAGCAATCAAAGTTTGCTTCTTAGAAACCCATGAGATTGCACCACCACCCAGTGTGAATGTCCATCAGGTTGTGGAATTCTTGTCACTCACACTAACAAACCAACAAGCGTCCGAGCAACCCTCAAGTACTGCTGAAAATTTATTATAAAAGAGTTCTAGACTCTTGTTTCTTTTTAGATAACCAAAAATCCTCTCAATGGACTTCCAATGGTCCATACTAGAATTTTTAGTATATCTAGTAAGTCTACAAATAGCTTATGAAATATCTGGCCTTGTACAATGTATAGCATATATCAAACTTTCAATTGCACAGGCATATTCAAGTTGAACAATTGGATTTCCAGAATTTTCATGAAGCTTCAAGCTAGGATCAAAGACAGTACTCACTTCTTTGGCCTTAAGATTAAAATTATTCAATATTTTGTCAATATAGTGAGATTGATACAATGCATAACCCCCACTGTGTTTCCTAACTTTGATACCTAAGATAGTATCCACTTCACCAAGGTCTTTCATCTTAAACCTTGAAGATAGATGCTTCTTAGTATCTTCCACATCTTTTACATTATCACTTAAAATTAGCATGTCATCTACATAGAGATAAATAATCACATAATACTCTTGAGTTTATCTAGCATAAATGCACTTATTAATATTATTATACCTAAATCCACTTGATAGGAATACAGATTCAAATTTCTCATACCATTGTTTAGGTGCTTGTTTCAAACGATATAATGACTTAACTAGTTTGCATACTTTCTTTTCATTTCCAAGCATAACAAATCCTTCAACTTGTTCCATATAAATATCTTCATTTAAGTCACCATTCAAAAATGCTGTTTTAATGTCCATTTTGATGTACAAACAAATTATAAAATCAAGTTAAGGACATTAGCACTCTAATGGATTCTAGCAACTGGGGCATATGTATCAAAATAGTCTATTCCTTCTTTTTGTTTAAATCCTTTAACCACTAGCCTTGCTTTAAAGGTTATTAAGGATCCATTAGTGGCATATTTTTACAACCTATTGGTTTTGAAACTTGAGATAAATCAACTAGAACCCAAGTATTGTTAGACAATAATAAATCTATTTCATCATTTACCACTTCTTTCCAAAAAGAAGCATCTGTTGATGACATAACTTCACTAAATATTTTAGGATCATCTTCTACATTGTCGAGATTTCTTATTGTCTTCAACTAAGAAAACAATAGCTTGTCAAGATATGAAATCTGAAGATACATGCTTTTCTTTCCTTGGTCTTTAACTTCTTCTAAGCTTAATAGGAGCGTCATCTACCTTATTCTTATTACTTGAAGAAGAACCAATATGTCGGAGTGATTCTAAACTATTAGTAGGATCCACCAGAGGTTTTGAATCTTTGAGAAATTTATTCTCAAAAAATTGCACATCTCTTTAGTCAACTATAACATTAGAATCAAGGTCAAGCAGCCTATAAATTTTAGAATTTTCTGCATATCCTACAAATGCACTTTTAAGTGCCTTTGGTCCCAATTTAGTTCTTTTAACATTTGGGACCCTATAATAAGTAATGCAACCCCAAACTCTAAGATAACTTTGATCCCAATTTAGTTCTTTTATTATCTGAGACCCTATGGTAAGTAATGCAACGTCAAACCCTAAGATAACTTAGGTTTGGTTTCCTCCCTGTCCACGCCTCATATGGAGAGATTTTTATTTTTAATGAAGGAATTCTATTATGCACATGAATGCAGCCAACAATGTTTCCACTACAAGAAAATTGGTTATTAGTGACAAGCAATTCTTGTCACAAAAATAGAAAAAGTCGTCACTAATGACTTTTATTGACAATTTTTGGATTGTCATAGAGTTGTCACTAAATGTCCGTCGGTAAAAGTACACAGTGACAACCTTAAATGTCATCAATGAAAAATAGTCTTTAGTGACAACTTTTTTTGTCAATAACTAATATAATATTAGTGTCGACATGCCATCTTGTCAATAATGTGCGAAGTAATGTCGTCACTAAAACTTGTCTGTGGTTGTCACTAGGCTTCATCAGTTACTGACAACTTCTGTTGTCACTAAACATTTTCAAATTTCATGACAACATTATGTTGTCAATGGAGAAATCTTGAGTTAGTCACAAGGTGTCGTTACTTATCACTGTACAATTTGATCATTTTCTTGGTACAATTATATTCAAAAATGAAAACGAATACAGAGCTCACCAATTAACAACCAAAGGCATCCATTACATTTTGAAATGCCAAAATATCATATTAAATATTTGAATGTCATATTTAAGTTTAATATCACACTACAAATAGTTTGACAAGTAGTATGTAGCCTAAATTTCAAATGCAAGTAGTCAAAGCAACTTTACAAAATAAATCCAAAATCCCAAAACAATTATCTACTGCTAAAATACTTCCTAAGCAAAAGATAGCTTTGTCCCCATTGTTCTTCACTCAATAAGCTGTTGTTGCTGATCTCCCAAAAAGTTTAAATGAACAACATTATCTGCAATAAAGTAATACAATAATTAGTCAGTGACAAGAAAAATTTGAGAAAGTAGGTGACAAGAAAAATTTGAGACATGGGTGAAAACATAAGGATTTGCCAGAAGATAAAATCACTCATTTCTTTAAGGTATCATCTAGATAGTGACTAATGTATAGTCACTAATATTCAGAACTAGAGAGACAAAATAATAAGGATTGTGTTGCAGCAGTCACCAAAGACACAGACAACCTTAAAAACACTGCCACTGCTAAATGAACAACACAGGTAACAACCATTAGGTAAATTCTTAACTAGAAACATCAATGTCTAATATTACAAGTCAAAATTATGGAACACCAAGGATAAAGATAGTGAAAATGCTCTTTCTAAATAGTAGCAGGATTATATACATAATAAATGTTTGAAAACTTAGTGATGTTTCAAAGTCTCATATTATTGCTAGTTGCATGAACGTGTCATTGACATCTAAGCACAGAGGTTCTCTAATGATAGAAAATGTAAGTTACGATGGCTTTTGTTAGACTATAAGGCAACACATAACTCAAACTAGGCTAAGGCAAAGTAGATGAGTAGATATCATAACACGAGTTCTAACCATTATATATTAAGGAAAAAAGAGCATTTACTTTTTTTCTCTTGACAAATTTAGGCAGGTATGTATAAAAGTATATATATGACTTAGAGTCTGATTTTCACCAAAGTTATCAAATCCAATATCATTTCCTGAGTATCATTAGAGTCACTACTTTCTTCATTTATAACTAATGTTATCATTTTCATCATCATCAGATTCTTTAAAAATTTGACAATGATATATCCACTTAATATAACAATAAACAATTCCACCAAAGTGATTAGCCATGACCTTCAAAGTTGTTGCATTGTTTGCAGGGACAAGAGAGCTTACATGTGGGATCCATAACTAAATTGGTAAATTTGACAAATTCATTGACTCCTAAATATTTGGGATCTAGGCAGTATTTAATTGACATCCAACTCTTATCCATGTTTTTTCTACCCTTCATCCTAATTCAAAAAATATGCACCCAGGATATGATACTTGAGCCACAATAGCTAGTTAGGAGAAATTAATCTTCCAAAACAGCATCAAAGAAACTCTAACAAAATGTTAAGTCAAGCATGTCATAATCAAGTGCAAATACCCACTAAAATAGAAAAAGTGATGGTAATTTTTCTTAACTGTTGAATCAGATTAATCATTATATGACTAGCATACATTGTACATAGACATTTAACCATTGTATGACTAACATACATTGTACTTACACATTTAGTAGCAATGTAGCCCCATTACAATTTATTGGATAATTCATAGCGTGTTAAATTCTAGTAAAGTGTACTGGTGATTACCTGAAAAAAAAAGAAGATGAGAGCTTGAGAGAGCATAAAGGAACCCAAAAGTGAAAAGTACAGTATCATTGGCTGATTGTAATATCATAGTAGAAATCCCGAACCTATGTCAAGAGCTTCAATTGCTGCAAGTAACAAGAAACTAGTCAATTATAGGATAGATTAAGTAATTTTTGTAACACAGCACATGCACGCACACGAACACTTTTGATTTATGTGCATCTAAGTATATGCCAACTCATGAGTACATGAAAAAAAAGTTAAGAGCACAGTTCGATGTAGACCTATTTGATTTAATTCCATAATCATAAATAAGACAATGCTTTCTTAAAAATAATACACTAGATGTTATAATTAGCCATTAATGGGATAAACTATAAAGTAGAAGCCAAATTAGTAAAACAACTCTTGAAGTTTAAAGGGAAGTAAAAGAAGTTGTCATCTATCATGGCCACCCTTCTGGTCCTAGTTCTCAAGACATAGGTCTAGAAAAATCCTTCAAAGTAAGAATGTATAAATCATTAATTGTATACACTAACTTATTAGTAGGGTTGGCTTGTGGCAGTATCACTGTCAATAATGGGAATCATATAAGCATAATGTAAATCATATATCCAATAGCGTCAAAAAGGAAGAACTGACTGGTTCGGCCATCTATCTTGTACCACCTCCTACTATCTCTAGAAACATAAGACTGGCCTCTTGGTACTATGGCAAAGAGCATCAATTTTTTAAATATAGGATAAAGCTAAGATCAAGGTTTCATATTATTAATAAATAAGCTAATTGGAGGTAAAGTAAGAACCCCCATATATGACTTTTGGACTAATTCGCAGTAAAGCTCAAGGATCCCCAGATATGACTTTTGAACGACTAAAAATAAAAACATAACCACTTATAAACTACTATGTGCCACTTGCAGAAGGTAAAGTATAAGTAAACATAGTAATTAAATTTTCCTTTACTTTACTAAACCCCAAATCACCCCTCCACCCAGTACTTTACCTAGTATTTCTCTTACCCACAGCCAATCACTCCACCACCATAATCACCTCCTTTTCTCTTCCACTCCACATAATAGATTTTGACATCGTCGAGGCCCTTCTAACCCCAAGTTGAACCCGCCTTCAATTTCCAATTTCTTGAATTTCTTTCTTGAATTATTTGCTTATATTTCTTTGAAAACCCTAAATTTTTCATGAATTATCTTTCATTGTATTCACTTAAGTGCAAATCATTTTTTTTTAAACATTGGTAGCATACAATTTTCATTAAGTGCATTATTTTCCTTAAGTACACTATTTTGTATGTATTGTACGAAAATAATTTGGGATTGCATTTTACATGTTTTATGTAGCCAAATATATCAAACTTATAGGGAATTAAGTAGTTATATTTTACATTGAGGGATTAGTGGCTAAATGTGAAGAATTTACTCCAATTCATGGCTTAAATTGAGCCACTTGTCAACCACCTACAAAGTCTTGACTTAAGTCTTCTTATTTAACTTCTTGTTTTCAAAAAAATTGAACTAATTTTCCCTCCACTCTCCTCTCTCTTGGCCGAACTCCATGAAGGAGAAAACATCAAAACCCTAAGCTTAAATCTTGCCATTTTAGTGAGGAAAACATCTCCAAGTGAAATCCTAGGTTAGGTTGACACTTGATCATCAAGCTTTGTGGGGAAAATTGGAGCTCTTGGGTGATTTTCTCTTTCCACTCTCAAGGTACTTAACCATTTATCTATGCTTTAATGATCTTCAAATTCAAAGTGGATGCATGATTAGTGAGTTGAAGTGTTTATGGGTGTCTGGAAGGATAAGTGATGGAAGGAATTTTGTGTTTGAGAACTAGAACTTAGGCTTTTACTTTAGGCTTCCATGTGTTTGATGAATTGTTTGTTGATTTGTGATGCTTTAATGATGGAGTTAATTGCTGTTTTAGCATGTTAAACACCTTGGCAAATGATGGAAATGACTTTAAAGGGTTAATTGAAGGATTGTGCCAAAGCTGGAAATTTTTGCAGGAAATTAGAAATGGAAAACAGCCCACTTCCCGAGGTTACTGTTCACCGTAGGAAATGAATTAGCATCCGAGCCTTATACCGTTAGAAAGCCCTATGAACCTAGTTTTAAACGCCGCTGACGGAGCTCGATTTAGATTTTCCTACATCGAGTTATGGCCATTCTTCCGAGACTATTTGACCAACCTGTCATTGACCCGACAGTTTTCCTGTGCCTCTGATTTTGCCAATTTCGACCATGATTAATTCTGATTTGAGATTCGACGTCTTCATGAAAATTGTAGTTATATGTCTTAGTTTCGAAACGCCATAAAATTCGTTTCAATCTGATAAACGTAGCACCAGTTATTATCAAAATGCCGAGGGGTGACAAAGCTGTCACCATTTGTTCTTCACCGTTGCATTTCCTTTCTTCACTTGTCTTAGTTCAATCCCTTTTATTTGGTTCAAATGGATATTTTTCAGTCCATATTGTACTTGAATCATTAACCTAGTTTGTACTTGATTCTTCTTTGATTTCCACTTCCAATTCATTTTGAACCTTGGCGACACTTTTGAACCGTGGATAGACTTTAGTTTATCTAAATTTGATCGATTAGGCTCTAATCGCTTTATATTGGACACCCTAGACTTGTATATTTTGGTTTGTCCATTTTCTTAAGTTAAGCTTTATTGTGATGATGAATTTTACTTGGATTGATTTTGATCTAAAATATTCCTAGATTGACGTGTACTCCTCTTCTATTGGTGAGTGTTCCAACTCCTTTTCAAATGAAAAATCTTGTTATTGTTGCAAAGGAATGACCTGTTGAAATGATTTACGAGTATTTATAAGGAAATGATTTATCACTATTTCCAAGTAAAATTTACTTTTTCAAGTGGAATAATTTTGAAGGATTTGTGACTGTTTCATGCTTGTTTACTTGACCAACTTGATTAGTTGAAATACTTGAGTACTTGAATTATGTGATGATCCGCTCTCTTGTGATTTGTGAGCCACTTAATGTGAACGAGGCACTTTATCACACTCAATCTCTTTACTTGAAATTTTGTATCTTTGAATTATGAACTTGTGGTGTGTGCATGGCTTATACTTGACTTGTGAGTCATGTGTCACGCTTCGAATAGAGTGGGAGGCATCTCTCATCCAGTCCTACATCTAATTTGTATACTTGAACGGCGGTATGTGTCAATAGAGTGGGAGGCACCTCTCATACATCTTGATAAATCGATTGCAGAGTTATCTCATCGACCATACTTAAACTTGCTTGGTATACTCGAGTATTACCCAAATTTGATAAGTTGAGGTGTTCGGTAAGGGGTGAATGGTGGGCGGTTGTGGTGTAAGTGGTGTCTACGGACGATTCTAGATTTCAAACGCTTGACGGAGTCAACGGCTTATGTTCGATCAAGCTTTTGGATATGGCTTTTGTATCCTTTATTTGCATGTATTGCTTTATTTTGTATTAAATGTGAGATTGTCTATTTGTTTGCCTATTTATTGTCTCATCTTAATCAAAAGATTCTTAAATGTTTTCAAAGTGAACATTTGACCATATTCTCGACTTACAATTTTTTTTTAAGACTCAAATATTTTACAAAAGTATTTAATTCAAATGTCCATGAATTTGATAAAGCGTGAATTTTCTTGTTTTCAAACATTCAGAGCTTTAGCTCACTCAAAATATTTTATTTTTCCCAGATGAAGGAAAGCGAGTGATCTTTCATAGTATGGATTATCTCTTGTACTATTTGTAGTTTGGACAGCACCTTTGGAGTACTTGGATTCATTGGAAATGTAATTATTATTTGAAGATCTTGCATTGTAATTATTTGAAGTTTGTAATATGAATGAGTCCTGAAACAAAAATGTACAAGAAAAAGCTAAGTAATTGCAACCATAAGTCAGATCCATTTGAAGGAGATGAATAAACACAACTTTTTTGCAAACAAAATTAGTCTAAAGATAATTAGGAAAAGTTTAGGAGAAAGAGAGACATAAAAGAACCCATCTTTTGTTGAAGAAGTTGGTGCAGAATTTTTCCCTTTTAGCATCAGACAGGCATGTCGATCTGCAAAGTTTGAGAACTGTCTTTGTTTTTTGTTCTTTAGAGAGTGAGATAAGACATGAAAAGTGAGAGAACTATCTTTGCTTTCTATCCTTTGCTTTATTTTCCCTTTGTTTTCCTAACTGGCTACACCTCACCACACTTTTGTTTCTTTAGTTTGAACATGAATTGGGCAAAATTTTTCATTTTAGATAAAAAATTAGGGCAACAAAATGTTGGAAAAATTGAATCAATTAATCTTCTAGATAACGAAACCAGGGATGATTAAACCCAAAGCTCAAACAATCCCAAAAGAATTTGGGTAGAAATTTTTAGAATAAAGGGAAATATTAGGGCAAAAATATTGGTGGGTGTCAAACCGCCAAAAATAAAATACCTACTCTAAAAATATGAATTCAAGTATAATGACGAGTAGGTTCGTATCCAGGGATTGGGTAACTTATTTCCTATGAGAATTTGGGGGGTTTTGGATTAGATAACAAATAAGTAAAAAGGGAATAAAAGCTGAAACTCTACTTAAGCAAGTATACAAGAATCAAATAACACAAGAAATAATTAATTAAAACAACCTAGTCAAGGAATTAATCTTGGCACCGGTGCACACAACTGATCATAGATACATGAAAACATTCACACGTTCATGAATAAATTGGTTATAGTGGTCAAGTGACGCACCCAACCACCAATCTTTCCTTAATTTTATAGTAGTCCAAAGACGCTCATAAACTACCCTCTTGTAAACTAGACAACCCTAGAGATGCTCATAGGATTTAATGTAGTCACAGCATTAGAAATTAGAAAGACCCAATTCTAGATGACAAACACACATGCGGGTTTATTTAGGCTAGATTAATTACTCCCACAATCCAAATTAGACCGCTTGCGAGGCGGTGAAATTGTCTCGTTTGCCACTAATCAAGATGCTTAAAGGCGACGCGCCAACTGTGAGGACCCAGAATTTCTTGAATTATACACCCAAAATTTCTCGAATTATTTGCTTATATTTCTTGCGAGAAACCCTAAATTTTTCATGAATTATCTTTCATTGTATTTATTTAAGTGCAAATCATTTTCTTTAAACATTGGTAGCATACAATTTTCATTAAGTGCATTATTTTCCTTAAGTACTCTATTTTGTATGCATTGTATTTTACATATTTCATGTAGCCAAATACATAAACTTATATGGTATTAAGTGGATCACATTTTACATTAAGGGATTAGAAGGCAATTTTCCAAGATATTATTCCATTCTTGGCCAAGATAATGCCACATGTCAACCATCCCATGACCTCTTGACTCAAGCCTTCTTATTTAATCCTTCAATTTCAAAAATTTGAATCAAATTTCCCTCTCTTCTCTCACCTCATGGCTGGCCACTTCAAGCTTGAAGAACACCAAACCCTAAGCTAAAAATTAGTCATTCTAGTGAAGGAAAACAACTTTGAGTGAAACCCTAGGCTAGATTACTTCTTAAACCTCAAGCTTGGTTGCAAGGAGTGAAGCTCTTGGGTGAAATTTCTCTCTCTACTTGCAAGGTAACCCCTCACTTATTTATGCTTTAATGAACTTTAAATTCAAAGAGGATGTTAGTTAGGTAGGATTAAGGTGTTTATGGTTGTTTGGAAGGAAAGATTATGGAAGGAAATCTTGTATTTGAAAACTAGAACTTAGGTTTTCATTTTTGGTTACCATGTGTTTGATGAAATGCTTAATGACTTGTGATGCTTTGATGATGGAATTAATTGCTGTTTTAGCATGTTAAACACCATGTTAAGTGATGGAATAACTTGAAAGAGTTAATGGATGAAGTTTCACCAAAGCTGGAATTTTTGCAGGAAATCAGGAATGAAAAACAATGATATTCCCGAGGTTACTGTTGACTGTATAGAATGAATTAGAACTTGAGCTTTACACCATTGGAAAGGTCTATGAACCTAGTTTTAAATGCCACTGACAGAGCTCGATTTTGATTTTTCTACATCGAGTTATGGCCGTTCTTCCGAGACTGTTCAACCAGCCTGCTTCATACCTGACAGTTTTCCTGTGCCTCTGATTTTGCCAATTTCGACCATGTTTAAGTCTGATTTGAGATTCGACCTCTTCATAAAATTTGTAGGTCTATGTATTATCTTCGAAACTCCATAAAATTCGCCCCAATCCGATAACCACAACCACAGTTATGATTAAAACACTGAAGGGTGGCAAACCTGTTGATTGTTGTTGTTCTTGCCACAATTGTTTCTTTCATTCCTCTTGACTCGTATGCACCATTGTCGTGACCCGACTTACTTAATTTGTGATTCTAGGACTTGGATTGAAATGGAGATATCTGTTGTGGACAAGTGAAATGAGCTGTGTTTGGTGAGTATTCATAAAACTATTTCAAATTGAAAGTTTCTACTGTTAATTGCATCACTTCATGATGACATGTGTGTGCTTGTGTGTACATGATTTGCACATGATTTGGCTCGGTGAGTATGTGGTGATCTTGTACTTGACACCAACGGCTCCATTTGATTTCCAGTGCAATGACTTCGCTGAGCCAACGGCTCTACTATTAATGATTAGTGTTCTCTTGTTCGCTGATTTGTCCGGCTTGGATGTTTGAGTGCAATGACTCCACTGGCCCACCAGAGTAAATAAAATCCATTCATTTGATACCTGATCATTGTTCGATAAACTGAATTATTGAGTTACTTATTTGCCAATTTATTTTCACTGGATACTCACTGAGCTTCTAGCTCACCCCAACATATTTTATTTCCCCTCCCCCCCCACAGGGCTCGAGACGAAGGAAAGCAGGAAGTGATCTTTCTTAGTATGACTGGCAGAAATATCTCTTGTACTATTTGTAATATTGGACAGTTGGACTTTTGGTGTATTTGGATTAGTTGGAAATGTAATTATTATTTTAGAGATCTTGCATTGTCATTACTTGAGATCGGTAATATGATTGAGGATCTGTAGTGAGTCCCGGCGAGAGTTGGGTAGGCAGTCCGCTAACCCCTTTGGTTCGCCTTAGGGGAAGGTGGGGCTGTCACACCAACACCTTAATTGACTATTAATTATTTAGACAATTGAATAACAGGCCTAATTATCCAATAAATCTAAACAATAATAACTCATGGAAAATAGAGAATAATTAAATACCCATGAATGCAGAATTAGAATTAAATAATTAAAATGATCTCACAATTGTTGTGCCCCAAGTCTTGATTATTCCTCAACTAGGAAAAGAACTTAGCCACACCTCATGTTGACGATGCAACCCAAGACTTCCATGTGATTCGTATGAAAGGAAAAGCAACAATCTTGTATGGAAGAAACTTCAATTGCAAAGGGAAAAAACTGGAATTAAAGAGAAACGAAAAGCAAAGTACTAATCTCTCGCTACGGTGACGGAGGAAGCAAAAATAAACTACTATTCCTAAATTGCCTCCCTCAAAAAAAGAATAAAAGATACCTACTAATAGTCTCTTCTTGTCTACCTATAAGGAAACAAAAAGGTATTAGTCTCAATGGGCTTTGGGGAATCCGCTTGAAAGAAGAAATGGAATTTGGTAACTATTTAATATCGTTTCCTGGTCAATCGCACGAGTTTCCAATCGCAAGGAGTTTGTTTCCAGATTTGCTACCCATGCAGCTTAGAAAACATTTCCTTCCCAAAATCGACTTCCAATTCATCTCCAAAAATAACAGCAAGTGTCCAGAAATTTAGTTCTGGAGGCCCGTCACTTCAGCCTTGCTTCATGCTCTCTGGCACAGGAACACCTTGGCGTACAGAGTCTTCTTGAATTTTGTCAATAAACACCACTTTCCATACCCATGGCCTGCAAGTGACACAAAAATAAATTATCAGCAGTAACCCAACTCTTTTCGCAATAAATGGGAGAAATTTAGTCCAAATATCCTCAATTAACATACACAAATATATCCCTATCAAATCCCCCACACCAATACAATGTTTGTCCTCAAGATCACTATTACAATCAAGATAACAAGTACTTCATAGCACAATAAACTAACACATGTATTAGATCTTGTCAACAACTTCATCAAAATCAAGATGTAGAAGATTCAACTCTCACACGGATATTAGTGTATCTCTCACCACTCAAAAATATTTAAAGGGACATATATGCTCAAATCAACAATATGGAAAGATATTACCATAGGCTTGCTAATATATCACATCTCCACCACTCAAAGTGAATTCAATACAAAAATCAAAGGGTCTTTAACAAGGGATGTAATGAGGCTTCGGTAAAGGGTTGGATAAAAAGGAAAATTTAGACTAAACACATCAAAGGAAATACCAACAATCCATTGCATGATTTCACATAATTTTCTTCATCCAAATGATCTTTCCAAGGCATACCAATAAATTTCCCCAAAAATTAGCAAGTGCAAGCACAACCAAGGCTTGACCAACTATCACATCACAACACATGTTTACAATAACATTTCGTAACTCTATTTTTTTTTTCTTTTTCTTTTTCTTCCTTCTTCTTTTCCATTTTTCTTTTTTATCTTTTTCTTTTTTTCTTTTTTTTTTTTTTTTTTTTCAATAACGCATAACTACATGAAAATGTAGACACACTTGCTAATTTCAAACATACCCTTACATCAATATTTGAAATCATCATGCAATGGAATTAAGGCATTCCTTTGACACAGGGTTCACAACAAAGAGGGTTCAACAAAAATGGATTAAGGGTAACACAATGAGTTTTTAAACAAAGAAAAGGCTTAAGCTCAAACATGGTCAACTAGAGGAAATATAATTAGGGTAGGTCTTTAGAATGTAAAAAGGGTTAAACCTAATTGCCCTTATCATTTTCATGCATCAAATTCAACAATGTGGTCTCGACATGCATAACAAAACAAGTTCTAGAATAATCTAACCATGTGTGATATCACTCAATGAAAGAAATTAGAGCAATTTGTGAATGAATGCTCATTAGGCTCAAAAACTCACCAATTGCTAAAAATATGTCAAATCTTGCACATCCATCATTTGGATCAATTGCAAAAAGAATATAATACTCATGCTAGCAAAAATCTCACTAATCATACTTGCATCTTTCTTGCTTTTGACAACAAAACAAAATGCAAAGAAATTGCAAAAAGTTGTGGAAAACTAAAACTTTTGAAAAAAAATTATATCTGAGTAAATATCCTCTCCCCCACACCTAAATCAAACATTGTCCTCAATGGATGAAATTAAAGAGCAAAAGGAAAATAAGAGGACTCCCCTGATTAGAGAATTAAGCACCGGAGAAGGTTGAAGGATGAAAATGCTTGAGTTGATGTCCAATCATCAATGAAATTTAGAGCGCAGGAGACTCGAGAGCCACAGTAGGCAATGAGTATGGACACTAGATGCTGCAAGGAATAAGATAAAAAGAATTAGAATAAAAGAAAAAAAATATTTTTGACCCTTTTTTTTTCTGTATACACCCTATCCGTTGTAAGGCGTGGGCACGCTGTGGAAGCAAAAGTCTTCTGCCCATCACTTTTCGACAATGGCTGAAGACGTCCATGTAAGGCGTGGGCATACCTTGCGAGCGGAAGTCTTCTGGTCATCACTCCTTTTCACTGAGTTAAGACGAGCGTGTAAGTCGTGGGCACGCCTTATAAGCTAAAGTCTTCTGATCCCTGTCCAGACATGTGCTTCTGACATCCACTTAGAAAGCATGGGCACGCCTTACAGGCTAGAGTCTTCTGCCCAAGATATTGCAACTCATTCTAAATGAAAACAGAATGCGCCCATGGCCTACAACAAAAAGTCTTCTGCCAAACAAAACAAAATAAACTTAACCTTTACACAAAAACATGAAATAAAAAACACAAAATTACTAAAAACTAAAACTCTTGGGTTGCCTCCCAAGTAGCGCCTTTCTTTAATGTCTTTGGCTAGACATTTCCATGCTTGGTCATGGAGGATAAAATCATATAGCTCTTTTCATTACATCGTTCTCATACTCATGATAGTCATCAAGAATAGAGAAAGCTTTAAGCACATGAGCAACTTTCATCTTTTGACTAGCGGATGGCTGCAAAGATGCAAGTAATGATTTCAATTCTTTAGTTACTCCTTTATCAAGATCAATCAACAACCTAATAGTCTTTGCAATTCCTAACTTATCTTTATCATGAAACTCAAAAATTTCTAGTATAACAAAATCAATCTCACTAATAGAAAATATAGAATGAGAGATAAGAGTTAGGGATGAAGGAGATGTCACCATAGTTGGGATTTCTTCATTGGACTTTTTCATTGGAGAGTTTATGGGTTGGGGTCCCCTTGTTTCTTCCTCAGCTTTCTCTTCAACCACAGACTTAGATTCTTCCCTTTGAATCTCTTGCCATTCGTCACCACTTCTCAAGGTAATTGCACTCATATCTGGTTCGAATTGACAACGGTCTCTGAGTGTAATTTTGCAGAATTCTGAGACGTCATTTGGCTCACAGTAGCTGCCAGTAGACATATTTGATTTTCCAAATTACGAATACTTGTCTTTGTCTCTAGCTGAAATTGAGCAGTGCTTTGTTGGAATTGAACAGTGCTTTGTTGGAGTTGAGCAATGCTTGTGGCCAAGTTCTTAACAAGATCTTCCAAGGAACTCCCGCCACTAGAGGATGAGGATTGAGATGTTGGACTCACTGCATAGTTATAGTTGGGGTAATGCCACCATTCTTGACCATACATGTGAGGGCCGTAACTAAACCCTAAGTGTTTCTTATTTCTTTAAATTTCCAACCGGCTTCACTCCCAAAATTTTAAAGACGACATGATAACAATTGGAATCAATTCCTTTCAACAAACTCGAACCAACTCTCTTCAGCAAAGTAGAATCCGCAATTCCTAACCGACTTCATCCAAGTTTTGTGAACCAAAATTTTGTAGCTGAAACCACTCATTCTCTTCAGCAAAATTCGAATCATTTCAGCAGAAATTTGAGTCCCCAACTCCCTCCAAACAAATTCGAATTTCTCCTTTATCAATTCAGCAAGAAACCAGCTGCCCACTCTCCTATTTCCATGGCTGCCACTTGTCAAACTTGTGCTGAAATTTCTGGCAGCTCAAGCATGTATTCTTCCCTCTCAACCGGCAGCATGATGAGCTTAGGAGCAAGGAGATTTTTCAGATTTCATTAGCCAAAGCTAATGATGCCCCACCTTCCCTCATGCCCAATGCATGAAAGAGTTGTGCCATTTGGCATTCATTTCAGCCAAGCTTTGTTCATTTGAGCAAGCAATTTCAGATGCCTTTCTCTCTCTTGCTGTCCGAAATTCTTATCAGAAATTACCTTAATCCTTTCTTCCATTCTCTCCAACTCACCCTCATTTCACTTCAGCATTTTCTCTCCAAGTCCCAACCGAGAAACCCTCTTCCACTCACACACATTCACTTCAGCAATTCCTTCCCTCAAGCTCTCAACCGAGAACTCTACCTCCTCCTTCCATTTCTTCACTTCTTCTTGATCAATCAACCCTTGCACCAAGAACTAATGTTGGCCGAACACTGCTGGAAACAAGCTTAAAATTCTGGAAGAACCAAGCTGGTCATCTTCATCCGATTCTAGGGCAAGCAAAAAGGTAAACCCTAATCACTTCTATAAAACTTCCTAGATGGCTGGAAGCTCTTTCCTTAGCTTATTTCATTTTCTTAAAGCTGGAAAACAGAATTGATTCAACACCAAGCAGTCTTGTTCATCCGGTTCTTGCTCAACAAAGAGGGTAAGCTATAGCCTCTTGTATGAACTTCTTTCACGGCTTAGTTTTCCATTCTTAGATTTGCTTCTTATCTTGTAGCTAGAAATCAGACTTCATTAGCTCAAAATACCATTTGTGCAATTGCTCTTGAGGCCGGTTGGAGGTAGGAAATCCATCTTACATTTCCTTTAACATAAATAAGCTGTTTTACCTCCTAAAGATATTATTTTACTTCCTAAAACTGCCGTGCATGTACTAGTGGGCTTAAAATCCTGCTTGCATGCATATATTACCTTATTATGTTGATGGAAATTCTGGTGGACTGATAAGGGATATAATTTTGAAGCCCCTAAGCTGACCAAAGCTTTAAAACCTAGATTCATTCTATTTACTCCATGCATGATGAGTGATGATGGCCGGACCTTTTTCTTGTGTTTAGTTGTGGTTCAATAACCTTGATTACTTGCTGTTTTGGAATGGATGTGGGCTGAAGGGCTTTGCCCTACTTCGGATGAAGCCCTTATTGTTGGTAACTTGTTGAAATCGACCCTTGCATGTGCCACATTCCATTTGATTGATGAGGCTTTAATTAAAAGTTTGCATGGATAAAGTGTTTAACAAAACCAAACTTGAGTTGTTTATTTGCTTGTTGGAAAGTTGAAAATCTATTTTCCTTGCATAAGACCTATTCGGTCAGGTTAAAGGTTGAATATACAATGACTTGAAAGTTTGATTTTTGAATGAAAAGATGATTTTACAACAAAAAGGAAAATAAGAGGAAGCACCGGTTCTTGGTGGCTTCCTCATTTGGAAATCTGGTTGAATGAGACACTTGATTAGTTTTGAGCTTGTGCATGAGTCTTGAGTGGTTAGATGGATGTATCACGTGCTAAGAGTCTTGCTTAGCATTCTGGAAATCAAACCAAACCTTTAACCACACAGCTATATGGCAGAAATTTCACAAAAGTTGCTCAAACTATATTTTTCCAAGAAATCAGTGGGCAAAACTGAACTAAAATAAAATGTTTATATCTCACTGTTTATAACTCCAAATCATGTGCTGTCAGTGGCATCCGAAACTAGACCCAAAGAGCTTCATTTCAGTACCTTACACACCCCGTAACTCATTTTCTATACGCCGTGGCAAATTGATGAACATTGCTCAAAATCAAATCGGCAAAATTCTAGAAAATGACAGTTTGGATTCTCTGTTTTTTGAGCTGTTTTTGAAAAACTGTTTTTCACATCCCAAATGCTACAGTAATACACCAATCCAAACAAATATTTCAAAAACAACTTATACATACAAAAATAAAAAAAATTATCCCTCTTTCTTCCACCCCAACCGCACCATCACCCATCACCACCCACCACCACCACCACCACCACCACCCCTCCTCCTCCCTCCTCCACCTTCTCTCTCTCCTCTCTCTCTTTCTCCCCCCTCCCCTCCTTCTCTCCCTCCTCCTCCCCTCCCTCCCATCCAAATTAAAATTTTAATTGGGGTATTTTTGTGACATTTTCAAAATTAAACATTTATTTAATGTAAATTTTTGGTGTATTTTTTGAGACATTTTTAAAATTAAAAATTTACTTGGGATAATTTTTGCGACATTTTTAAAATTAAAAATTTATTTGGGGTAATTTTAAAATTAAAAATTAATTTGGGATATTTTTGGGGTATTTTCAAAATTAAAATTTTATTTGGGGTATTTTTGGGGCATTTTTAAAAACAAAAATTTATTTGCGGCAATTTTTTGGGGCATTTTTAAAATTAAAAATTTATTTGGAGTATTTTCGGGGCATTTTCAAAATTAAAAATTTATTTGGGGTATTTTTTGGACATTTTTAAATTTGAAAATTTATTTACTGTAATTTTTGGGGCATTTTTAAAATTAAAAATTTATTTTGGGTGATTTTTTGAGGCACTTCCAAATTAACAACTTATTTGGGGTATTTTTGGGGTATGTTAAAATTAAAATTTATTTGGGGTATTTTTGGGGCATTTTTAAAATTAAAAATTTATTTGCGGTAATTTTTTAGGGCATTTTTAAAATTAAAAAATTATTTGTGGCAATTTCTTTGAGCATTTTCAAAATTAAAAATGTATTTGGGTTATTTTCTAAATTAGAAATTTATTTGGGGTAAATTTTTGGGGTATTTTTAAAATTAAAAATTTATTGGGGTAATTTTTATGGCATTTTTAAAATTAAAAATTTATTTGGGGTAATTTTTTGGGGCATTTTTAGATTTAAAATTTTATTTGAGGTAATTTTTTGGGACATTTTTAGAATTAAAAATTTATTTGGAGAAATTTTTGGGGCATTTTTAAAATGAAAAAGAGGTATTTTTGGGACATTTTTAAAATTAAAAATTTATTTGGGATAATTTTTTTGGAACATTTTTAAAATTAAAAATTTATTTGGGGTAATTTTGGGGGCATTTTAAAATTTAAAATTTATTTGAGGTATTTTTTGAGCATTTTTAAAATTAAAAATTTATTTGGAGTAATTTTTGGGACATCTTTAAAATTAAAAATTTATTTGGAGTATTTTTGGAATAATTTATTTGGGGTATTTTTTTTAAAATTAACCCACCTGCACCACCACCCATCAAATAAATTTTAATTTTAAAAATGTCCCAAAAAAATTATCTCAAATAAATTTTTAATTTTAAAAATGCCCCTAAAAATTGGCCCAAATAATATTTTACTTTTAAAAGTACCACAAAAAATTATCCCAAAAACACTCTTAAAAAGTTTTTGAAAGACAGCTACAGGAGTTTTTTAAAAACAGCTACAGTAGTTTTTCATATCTCAAATGCTACAGTACTGTTTTTGAAAAACAATCCCAAAAACAACTAATCCAAACAGACCCGACAATCTTGAATGTTAATGGCCAAACTTGACCAATTTCTGAAATGATTTTGATTTTGGTGTTTTCTGAGAAAATAAAGAACTACGAATCTAGTTTTCAACGGTTCCGAAATCGTATAATTCGCATAAGTAAAACTTCTGGTTTGAATTTTAAAAGAAACCATGGCAGATTAGCTTTGGCCATGAAAACAGTAAGAACTTTCCATTTTCAAAATTTGGTTGTTTGGCCAAAACCCTAACTTTCACTATTCCGATTTTTGGGTATGAAAACTTGTTTCAATTATATAAAACAAAATTAAATTGTTTTAAACCAAAGCCACGAAAGTTTGTTTTGTACTACGACAAATAGATTTAAACCCCGTTAGTTGATTTTTTTTCCAACCAAGCAAACCTTCTTTCCAATTTTCCAACGTACTACGCTACGTTATTCAAACCCTTTTTAAAACCTCAACTATTGAAATTGTTCCAACCCTAATTACGCCAATTTTGAAACTCACGCATTTTGACCTACCTAACCAAGACCTATATTCTCGAAATTCGAACCACCGTTTTATCACCCTATCAACTCGTTAGGTAAACCTAAATATATTCTTGTTTTCATAAAAGAAGTGAATTGGTCAAAATTGATTTTAATAATTAAAAGTTGATATAGTAATTATGTACCTCAGGACCCGTCGGTGATACAAACGAGAGCTTTGAGGCCAAGGATTTCGACTCACCTACTCAACCTTGACCAAACTAAGGTGAGGGTTCCTATTTGTTGCTATTTGATCCTTGTTTGCTAGGCTACTTGTTGTTGATTGATACTTGTTTTCTAAATGTGATTATTGTTGAATAAATGAAACTAGGGTTTTATGCAAAGTAAATTCTATTATTTATTTTGACTCAAACGTGTTATGTGGTTTAGTACGTTTTGTTTTGAAAACAATAAAACTTGTTTTCTTTTTGAGGCTTGAGGTGAAGAGGCTGGCTTTCAAGGCCCCTCGCTCCTAAAGGCTGGTGCACTCTCCTAAGGGAGCTCGTAGGTTGAAATTGATTGTCAGTTGTCCCTCGCCTCTAAATAAATAAATAAAAAAAACTAAACTACTGTAATTGTGCCTGTGTATGTCAACTGCGCATGACCGTTGGCCGGGATCCCAAACCCCAGAGGCGAGTCAGCCTATTCCGAGCCGGTAGTAGGGCTTGGTCGGGTACGTCGACGGACCCTGGGTCCTGTTTAAAGGTTACCTCGAGTGTACACCACCTCCTGCTTGTTTGGTTTTCGGATCCGAAGTTTGGTGTAAGGGGTTGGAGAATGAGAAAAGAAATGACTGATCAGTGTACTGCAGACTCTGTACTGATTGGCTCCATGAGCACTATATCCTCGTGTGACTATTCCTGATTGATTGGCTCAATGAGCACCATGATTGTTACTATTTTGAAATCTGATATTTGGAAAAGAAACTACTGTTTACAACTTTCCTTAATTGGAAAATTTACCGTACTTGAAAACTAGTCCTATATGGACATTAATGTTTTACAAAAGCTTGTTATGTCTATGTGCTTAATTGCTATGTGTTTTGGGACTCTCACTGGGCTTAGAAACTCACCCCATATATTTTTCCTTCCCCAGGATTTCCAGGTATTGAGATGAGTGCTGAAGGAGTACAAGCCAGTTGAATCTTTTGAATGATTGATGTATTTTGAATCTATTATGATGTTGATGACATTGTTTAAAATTTCCTTTGAATTATTGTGGTAAGGGTCTGTGGATCGAACCCTGATGGATGTTGGGCTGTAAGTTATGTTGATCTAGTTTAAGGTTATATCCTATTTGACAAACCCTAGTTGAATTGATTGCTTGCTCGAGTCCTGGCGAGAGCTGGGCCGGCGGCCGCGGGTTCTATGGTTCGCCTTGGGAAATGTGGGGCCGCCACAATACACATTTGAATAAGTATCAAACATCGGTGGAGATGGATTTTGGAATACTCCAACATCACCAATTTAGTCATCCATGTCTTCTTGAAGTAGCGGGCACCTGTCAGTTAAATGATCCAACTGACATATTCCACAAGTGTTGACATGTGGTTTCTGTCCATCACTCAATTTTTGCACAAGAGAAGCCAGATCATCTAAACAAGGATCATTAATAGAATAACTCTCATTAACCCAATGAGAAACAAAGTCCAATCCATCACCAAAACATTGAAAATTAGTAGCCTTCAACTAGTAAGAAAAATAGAGGAGAAATAAAGGAGAAAAAAAATTTGAGAAAATAATTCAAGCACCAATCCCCGGCAACGGCGCCAAAATTTGGTGGGTGTCAAACCGCCAAAAAATAAAATACCTACTCTAAAATATGAATTCAAGTATAATGACGAGTAGGGTCGTATCCACAGGGATTGGGTGATTTATTTCCTATGAGAATTTAAGGGGTTTTGGATTAGATAACAAATAAGTAAAAAGGGAATAAAAGCTAAAACTCTACTTAAGCAAGTATGCAAGAATCAAATAACACAAGAAATAATTAATTAAAACAACCTAGTCAAGGAATTAATCTTGGCATCGTTGCACACAACTGATCATAGATACATGAAAACATTCACACGTTCATGAATAAATTGGTTATAGTGGTCAAGCGACGCGCCCAACCACCAATCTTTCCTTAATTTTATAGTAGTCCAGAGACGCTCATAAACTACCCTCTTGTAAACTAGACAACCCTAGAGACGCTCATAGGATTTAATGTAGTCACAGCATTAGAAATTAGAAAGACCCAATTCTAGATGACAAACACACATGCTGGTTTATTTAGGCTAGATTAATTACTCCCACGATCCAGATTAGACCGCTTGCGAGGCGGTGAAATTGTCTCGTTTGCCACTAATCAAGATGCTTAAAGGCGACGCGCCAACACCTTAATTGACTATCAATTATTTAGACAATTGAACAATAGGTCTAATTATCCAATAAATCTAAACAATAATAACTCATGGAAAATAGAGAATAATTAAATACCCATGAACGCAAAATTAGAATTAAATAATTAAAATGATCTCACAATTGTTGTGCCCCAAGCCTTGATTATTCATCAACTAGGAAAAGAACTTAGCCACGCCTCATGTTGACGATGCAACCCAAGACTTCCATGTGATTTGTATGAAAGGAAAAGCAACAATCTTGTATGGAAGAAACTTCAATTGCAAAGGGAAAAAACTGGAATTAAAGAGAAACGAAAAGCAAAGTACTAATCTCTCGCTACGGTGACGGCGGAAGCAAAACTAAACTACTACTCCTAAATTGCCTCCCTCAAAAAAAGAATAAAAGATACCTACTAACAGTCACTTCTTGTCTACCTATAAGGAAACAAAAAGATATTAGTCTCAATGGGCTTCGGGGAATCCACTTGAAAGAAGAAATGGAATTTGATAACTATTCAATATCGTTTCCTGGTCAATCGCGCGAGTTTCCAATCGCAAGGAGTTTGTTTCCAGATTTGCTAGCCACGCAGTTTAGAAAACGTTTCCTTCCCAAAATCGACTTCCAATTCATCCCCAAAAATAACAGCAAGTGTCCAAAATTTAGTTCCGGAGGCCCGTCACTTCAGCCTTGCTTCATGCTCTCTGGCACAGGAACGCCTTGGCATACAAAGTCTTCTGGAATTTTGCCAATAAACACCACTTTCCATACCCATGGCCTGCAAGTGACACAAAAACAAATTATCAGCAGTAACCCAACTCTTTTCGCAATAAATGGGAGAAATTAAGTCCAAATATCCTCAATTAACATACACAAATATCTCCCTATCAAATATTTGGGAAAAAATTACAGAGAAACAAGAGAGAGAGAAAGAACATACCTTTTCTCTAGAGAGTTGGTGAAAACACTTCCCCTTCAACAATGGGGATGGATTTTGTATAAGAGGCCAGAGAGTGAGAGAAGTGTCAGAAAGAAGTGAGAAACTGTGAGGAAAAAAAAAATGAGGAAGTAAACTTTGTTCTGGTTTTCTGAGAGACATCGAGTGATAAAGCAAGCACTTAGGCATTTCTTTGTGTTATTATTATCTTTTTTGGCATTTTTAGCCATAAAGATTGTCAATCTACTTTGTGTTATCACTATATTAGTCAAAAAAATTAGTCAAAAATTTTAGCATTTTTAGTAAAAAAGATTTTTAGTAAATTTTATGTTATTATTATTTTTTGGCATTTTTTCTGATTTTGGTTTGAACAAAATTTTGACTTCACCAATTCCAATATTGTACTTGAATATGTTTCCCAGTAAATAAAAAGATAAATATGAATAATATATACTTATGTACACTAAGACAATACATGAATCAATTCAATGAGTTAAAACTACAAGAGATATCTTACTTTCTTATACCTAGTTTTATGTTTTAAAATGAAAAAGAAAAACTGATGGGACTCAAAATATAACTTTTGTGTGTCTAAATCAAATTATATATACTTATTGGGTCTTAAATAATATTTTTAGGATGGCTTAGTAGAGTGAGGTTAACTTATTGGGGCTCAAATCATATTTTTGGGTGTCTAAGTGTAGTAGAATAAACTTATTGGGGTTTAAATCAAACCTTTAGGGTGTCTTAGTAGAATATGCTTAACTTGTTAAGGCTTAAATCATATTTTTAGGGCGTCTAAGTGCACTAAGATAAACTTATCGGGGTTTAAATTAAACTTTTAGGATGTCTTAATAAAATAACCTTAACTTATTAGGGTTCAAATCATATTTTTAGGATATCTAAGTGTAGTAGGATAAACTTACTGGGGGCTTAAACAAACTTTTAGGGTGTCTTAGTAGAATAAGACTAACTTATTAGGATTTAAATCATGTAGAATAAGATAAATTTATAAGGGCATAAATCATATTTTTAGAGTGTATTAGCAAAGCAAACCAAACTCATTGAGCTTCAAATTATACTTTTAATGTGTCTCAATAGAATGATACCAATGTATTGGGGCTGAACTAACATTTTTAGAGTGTCACAATAGAATAATACCAACATATTTTTAGGAAATATTTATTTAATTGGAGTCCAATGTACGAAACTTGATGCTTAATTCATTACCATAAAATAACACCAAATACTTAATTAAATCAATGTAGTAAATTATTTTAGTTAATTAATTAAGGAGTTTAGAATGTTTCTAATTTGCTAACTAGCTCAATTTGAAAATTTTTATTTATGTTAATTTCAAGTTAACTAATAAATTTCTTTAGTTTTTTTTTTCAATTAGAAAATTATTCCAATTGGGCAACATTGATTAGTTTAACTAAGATAACCAAATTACAAAATTTATAAGAAAATTAAATTAATTACGAGACCTATAATACCATGATGGCAAAGTAATTTAATTAGAGAACAAATCAAGAGTAACAGCATGGAAAAGGCTCAACTTGAAGATAATTCAGTGATGACAGGAGTTGTCACTAATTAGAACGCGTAACTATAGTGACAATGATTAGTCATCAGTGTAGAACATACACAAATACATTGACGACATGAGAAAGTTGTCAAAGAAAATAAATGGAAATAGTGACGACTTTCACAAAGTCGTCACTATTGCTTTTCCCAATTGTTCCCGCGCCCTTCAAATGTTACGGCAGGAATTTTTTTGTGACAACAATTCAAAGTTGTTAGTGATGATTTGGCATCTACGAAACATTGGTGACGACTTTCCAAGTTGTAGCTGAAGGACTTCTTTCTGTGACAACTTTACAGTTGTCACTGAGAAAAATCGCCACTAATGATTAGTTTTGTTGTAGTGTTCACCCACAAGTTCTTTGGCAATTCAGAACTTACCAACATGGAATTAACCATGTCTTCTAAAGTTCTATTTTTTCTTTCAACCAAACCATTTTGTTGTGGAGTAAAGGTGTACTTGTTTGGTGTATAATTTCATTTTTTTCACAAAACATTGAGAATTCACTAGGAAAATATTCATCTTCTCTATCACTTCTCAATATTTTGGTTTTCTTTTCTAATTGATTTTCAACAAGTGATTTGTAAGATTTGAACATGGTAAAGCTCTCATCTTTGCTTTTCATAAGATGGACATGAACAAATCTTGAATAATCATCAATAAAAATAATAAAATATCTATTACCACCTATTGTTAGAAAACTATTTAGTTCACATACATCAGAATGAAAAGTTCAAACAAATTTGTATTTCTTTCAACCTTAGGAAACGACAACTTTTTCATTTTTGCTTGAACACAAGTTTCACATTCTTTTTTTCTTTATCACCATATGCAATTAGGCCATGTTTGGACATAAAACGTCAATTTTTACTACTAACATGTCCTAATCTTTCATGCCATAAAGAAAAAGAAAAACCAACTATATAAGCAGAAACAAAAACTTTATTAATACTTAATTTGAGCATTCCATCACATGAATAATCTTGTCCTACAAACACACCATTTTTGGAGAAGATTATTTTGTCAGATTCAAATACAACTTTAAGACCACTTTTATTAAGCCTACTGACTAATACAAGATTTTTCCTCATATTCGGAACATATAGTACATTAGTGAGTACTAATATCTTGCCAGAAGTAAATTGTAAACTTACAAACCCTTTGCCATATATCTTGGCAGTGTCATGATTGCCTATCAAAAATACATGTCCTTCAGGAACATCTTCATTGGTCTTGAATATATATTTGTCATTACATACATGTACATTTGTACTGGAGTCATACCACCAATCACTTGAATTGAACAAATATGAAGTTACGTTCAATTTGGAGATAATAGATATTCTCCATTCAAGCACCATTGCGATAATTTCTATAATATCTTTGTTTCCAACAAGGCTTGCTTGTGCATTGTTTTTCTTTTGTTTCTTATTCTGGTTACAATCCTTCTTGTAATGCCGCTTTTTGGATCTTCTCTTCTTAGACTCTTGACCATTGTTGTGATTTTTCCTTTCATCTACACAGTTCACCTTAGGACTGGATTCCAATTCTTTCTTTTGAAGAATCCTAACATCTTCTTCTATAGGAAGATATTTCAAAATTTGGTCAACCGAGAATGTTTCAGTTGTTTGTAGAAGTTTCTTTTGATAATCATTCCAACTAGGAGGCAACTTTGATATGATCACTCCCACTTGCAATGATAAGTTTTGAAACCAAAACTTGTAGATGCACTTGATAAAGAACAGAAGAACCTTCAGTAATAACAAAATCAGAATACTTTTTAATAAGAAACTTTTCCGCACCTTGCTTTTGAGTAGTGTACTTGTACCCCAAAGCGGTCCAGATCTCCCTTTACGACTTGATGGATGTATCCATGTCATAGAGCTTATTCGAGAAAATATCCATAATATGGCCATTACATGACAATTCATCAGCTTCTCACTTATGCTTCTGTGCCTTTAACTCAATCACTATTCTTTGGCTCTTGAATTGGCTGAAAATTTGGGACAAGCACATAGGCAACTTTGAGGGTAGTGAGAAAGAACAACATTTTGTCCTTCCATCGATTAAAATTAGTTCCTGTTCCATCAAGCTTATCAAGTTTGGTAATATTTTGACTTATGGTTTTGAGAACATTTTCTGTTGAATCCTCCATTGCACTCAAAAAGAAATAAATAACATCTTAAGGTTGTTGGAGTTGGGGGTTTGCAAGCACTACAAAAGTATAGAAATTTGGAGAACCAAATTTCACATGAAAGTGGGCAGGAAGATTGTGATCTTGAGGCATGTGAAAACACTATCTTTAAGGTGTTATTTGCCCCCACTATACAAAATATTTGCTACAGAGTTATGGCAAATTACCTCTAGAATATAATAAGATTTAGAGAAAAACTCAATAGAAAATGTTAAATTTCCTCACAAGAATGATTAGTGATTAAAATTCATTTGATATTAGGAGCTTGTCACTTACATAGAAAGAGACATCCTAAAAGACACCAAAACTAAAGAGTCACAATTTCTTTCAATGGACAAACTAATAGATACTTCGAATCCATGGCCAGATTGATTATGTAGTTGGTCGGCCGGATTAATGAACCGAATTCTCAAATTCATGGTTGGATTGACTATATAGTCGATTAGATTAGTGGACTAGATTTTATTCCGAAAGTTATTTATATTCTGCCTTAAATCCAAGGCACACAACTTTCACAATCCACGGCAGGATTCGAATCCAGTCCAAAATCACACATCAAACCATGGATGGATTTTATATAGGTTTTCAAAATATTGAAAGCTATTTCTTTGTCCAAAATTATAAATCTTAACAAGTTTTAATTTCATTTTAATTCACAAACTATTCCAACAAGTGCTGCGGGTTTCCTCCTTGTAACCAGCTGTGTAGTGGAGGGAGATTTCTCATTTAATACTATCAAGTCTTTGAGTCTTGCTCGTGTCTCCATTGAAGACGAGATGTTTCGATTATTACTTTGTGCTTGCTCATTAATTCATAATTTGGATATTGAACTCTGTAAGGGTCTCACCAAAATCAAGTTGGTTAATCTTCCAAGGCTCAAGAAGCTAAATATGTATCATGAAGTAGGGGACTAACTTTTGCCGTTGATGCACCAAGCCTTGAAAGCCTGAATATAAATTATTTTTTTTCGAACATCACGTCCTCTTCGACTGCCTGCATCTCAAAATTTGAGAGAACTGATGCTTGTCGGCACATATATTACAAATACATTCTTCGATGACTGGACAAGCATATTTCCGAGGCTTGAGAGTTTGGAACTCCATAACTGCCATGGCTTTGAGAAGATCAATTTAAGAAGCCACTCACTGAAGCTCATATGCTTTCGATCATTCATTGAAGAGTCATTGATCGAATTTGAGATTGATGCTCCAGATATCATTGACATGAAAATTATTGTTTCAACAAAAACGTGGCAAAAGGTGTCTTTTAAAGCTGCTTTCCCACAGCAATGTGCGTCTCATTTGTGTATCAAAGGCTGCTATTGGTTATCTACTAATGTCTCATAGTTTATGAAATTAAATGAGTTGCTATCGAGTCTCAACCCATCAAAGATTTCACTCCGCGTTTCTTGTCGACGTCCTCTTTCTAAACGTGTCAGCTTCGGGGGCATTACAACCATGGTTCAAAGACTCGGCCGAGTCCAAGACGACTTGGCCAAGTCATCACCAGAATGGTTTAAACTATTTCGAAACGGTTCTAAATCAATTGCGAGAAGGTCAACTCGCAAAGAAATTAGTGAGACTCGACCAACTCAGATTGAGTCGTCTCCAAGATGATGTGAAACAGCTGAAACTCCCGAGTCATTTCGGGCCAACTCGCCAAGACACCTTTAGAAATGTTGTTTACTAATGTTTTTATTAGTTTTATTTAGATTATTTTTCTTTTATATTTTGAAAAATTATTTATAATTTTTGAAATAATAAATATTTTAAAATATGTATCTCATCGAAATCGTGACCAATGCAGTACGACATGGCCACAACCACAACTTTGAACCACGATTACAACTGCTGCTGCTCATCCTGTTCCAATTTCTGCTGCTCATCCTGTTGATATTGAAGATTTGGACTTAGAAGAATTTCAACCAGATTTAGCATGCCATTTAACTTTTCTTGGTGGTTTGTCTTGGGCTTGTCATCCTAAGCATTTTATCCTGCATTGGTTGCATCATTTCGCCTGTCTTCCAGTCAAATTTTTCTTGTATAAGAAGTTCACAACCGACCCAAGAAATCAGGTGTTCAGCAATTGTACTCATACTTTAAGCTTTTGGCAACATTATTTAAAGAAGACAGAATTTCATGTCTATGATATGACTGGAAAAAAGTGCTGCCTGAAAGATTATTTGCATTGGCTGGAAGCATCAAAGATCATATTGCATTTAGATTGGAGCACAAGTTCAAATCTTTGGAATGCCAAAATAGCCGAGCCCTTGAAGCCAAAGAGTTCATCAGTAAAATATTCAGGTTACAATGGTAGGTCTATAGAGTTGCGTACATCATTCTAGATTCAGGAGTTGTGCTTACTTTGATAATAGCTATATTGGCTCATTTCTTGCCTGTTACGCATTTTGCCCTCTTCTATGATTATTGATCATCGGTCTATATTTATGTTTGTAGATGCAGATAATGACTTCTTTCATGTACATTTTCTTTTGTGGTTTTGTTGCCTGATGTTCGTCCACGAAGGGCTAGATATGTTGTTTGCTGTTTGTTGAATTGCATTTCTCTCCGGTATTAGAAAGTTCATGCCATTCCTAAATGATAAAGTGGTATTTATGTTGTTAATTATGCAATCGTGGCTGGCCTTGCACCAGAGGAATCTCAACTTGATGTGCGTCTATGTGATGCCAAAACGACTGAGCTATATGTTATTTCCTGCATTCCCCTCCTCTTTTACACAAAAAATAAATAAAAATTTCTGAGTTCCTGCTCTGTTTTTATTATTGGATGTTCTAGGATGATATACAACTTTCCAGTCCTGCATCCCACCAAACTTTTGGTATTTGAGACTCAATTATACAATAACTACATCATAATAATTATATCTTGTGGTGGTGGTTGATTTTTTGCTCCAACTGCACAGGCTTAATGCTGATGGAGAGGATTTTTTAACTTCAAATGATGAGATCTATGGCAGTTTTGAGTCCATGGGTTTGCAAGAGAACCTTCTCAGGGGCATTTATGCTTATGGTAAGTTGTTGTTCTGACATGCTCTTGGGCCTGTCAATCATGTCTATGTTTGACCTGGATAATGAGTTCCAGATTGATTTGGTTGGATCTGTACCTTCTTCCGCTTTGATTAGGCCTTAAATTTGTATACTTTGCATATTATATTTGGTGATTATATATTTTCTATTTCACATATTGCTTATACAACAATGACGGATACAACTACCATAAATATATTCTAAGTTAACTCGGAAATCTATAGACAAGCAATAAGGTTCTTTAGAAAGTTTTTAACAGATACAAATATAGTTTAGAATTTAATGAGGCACATATCTGATTAATACTATTAATATCCTCTATGGTGATTCCAGTCAAAGTTGTATTCTTTGTCGGTCCTGTTAGCTTCTAAATAACTCCCTTAGTGTAATGAGTTACTTAACTGGTTTACTTATTTGACTTCCAAAGAACGCTAGGTGAGTTGTAACAGCTCAAGTCGCCTTCTGTTTTTTCTATCCTGTTTCAAGCCAATGCTTGTTTCCCTTTGTAGATTACAAGTTTACAACAGTGTTTTCAAGTGCTCAAATATGTCTTAGGGCGCTAATTTGTATATTCTAACTTTGTCCATTCCGAGCTGACCTTACGCGTGATATGGTTAACTACTTTTGGTATCGTGTGCATGCATGTATTCTAATTTGTCTGCAAGGTGCTTATTTGGCTAATTTGAAAGTTTTCCTCAAAATATTGACTGAAATTTGGGATTTCTATACCAAAGGTGTTGAAAGGCCATCTCTTGTTCGAAAAAGGGGACTTGTTCCCTTCTGCAGATTCAGCAATCAGCAGGCACAATCTGGAGCTGGAAACATACCAACTCTATGCTTAGGAATCCTCCAGCATGTACACTACAATGTGGTTGATTGTCAGGCACTTGTTCTTGTCCCCAGCCCTAAGCATGCCAGGAAACTAAAAAGGTTATGCGTTCTCTAGGTAGTATCTTGGCGTGAAGGTTCATGCTTGTGAGGGAGGTGCCAGTGTTCACGAGGATCAGTGCATTATTTCCCATGGGGTTCATGTTGTTGTTGGCACTCCTGACTGCGTATTTGACCTGTTGACTAAACAGTCACTCTACCCTGATCATGTCAAAATGGTTGTGCTGAATCAAGCTGATGAAATGATTTCCAGAGGTTTCAGGAATGAGTTTCTCATTTTAAAGTGGTGCAGTTTGTTCGCTTTTGCTGCAAACTTGACATATTCATACTTGTCCTTGACACATTTATTATCTTATATGCACATCAGAAAATTTACCCCTTTCACTAACTTTTAGCCTGTGCCAGAATTACCTATATAAAATAATTGAGGACCAATGTCGTGCTTTATTGTAAAAAGTTTTCATTTTTCTTGTCTTATATTTGTCTGATGACATTAGTTTCTTTGTTTCAGATTTATGATATTTTCCAGCTCTTGGCACCCAAGATTCAGGTCGGTATATTCTTAGCTACAAAGCCCCCTGAGGGCTTAGAAATCACACGGAAGTTAACGAATACACCTCCAAGGCTTCTGGTGAAGCTTTGATGAGTTTAATGCTGAAGGTATGAAGCAGTTACATTCAGCAGTTACATGCCAATGCTGAAGAGGAGGAAGTGAAGCTTGAAACACTGTCTGATCTTTTTGAGACTGATGAAGCAACTATAAGCTGGTTGGATAAGTGTTGCCGCCCTTGGAAGCCTAAGAATATTACTAAGCGGTAACTTGTAAACAAGAAATTCTGGTTTAATGGGAGCTGTTTATGGTGCCACCAAAGGTCTTGAGATGGTTCGAGAATTGTGGGAATTTTATTGGAATTTTGGTACTTTCAGCATTTGGGTATTTGATTATTTATCAATAAGTAATTATACTTTCAGCATTTCTTGTTAAGAGGAAGTTCGACGAGTACTTTATTTTTGTACATATCGGGGAACCGAAAGGTGAATTGCAAATTTGATCTGTTAAATTATGGATTAAAAAAGAAAGAAAAATAAGAGTGCATAGAACACCGGTATGAAAAATGGTCAGAAGCAACCTTCAGTCCATTTAAAACCAAGTACATGTCAAACTGGGAAAGAAAAGAAATCCCATGACGAAAAAGCAACTGCAGTTCACTTGTATTAGTTTTCACATAGTAAAAACTATAAACCAATTCTCCCAGTGCACAATAAAAGGGGGACAGGGCCTCACAATTTTAGACACTTTCCATTTCTTACAATTTAATGGCCACATTTAAAGGTTATCATCTAATGGAGTAAAAAGTGCCATGTCGTGCTTTTTGAGAAGGGACCAGAACGGCAGCGTTTCTGCACAAAGAAAAGATAATGTAAAATTTAATGAGAAAACAACGGCTTCAGACTGTAACTCAGTAGTTATCCAATTTACTAGAGAGAGAGAGAGAGAGAGGAGGAAAGATAAAAAGAGAGAGGCTGGAAACGCTTTTGGGAAGAAAAAAATTAGCAGTCCTCAGAACAAACTCCTCAACATCTTAAATCTAGATCGATGCAGCCTGAAGAATATATTCCATGGTTGGTGGATTGCAAAGTTTTAAGCATCTTTTGCTGTCAAATCAAGGCAAGCACCAATAGATAGTTTGTTGAAGAAGAAAACGTGTTTCCTTGGAATCAAAGAAGATGTATTTTTTCTATTTTATCGATCAGTGTTGCTATATTTTGCAATATTGTATGATGGAAGATTCACATGTTTTGTCGAATATGCGAAGGAATTATAAATTTTTCGTGATTCTCCAATGCTGATAGTTATCTTAAACCCTAATTTGATGGAATTGCTAGTTGAAAATTGATAAGAACAATTTTGGGGTTTAATAGGTGTTGCTGAAGAATTGGTTAGAAACTACATGTGTATTTAAATATACAATTTTCAGGTGTCGTAATAGAGATATGTGACTATTTTGTACAAAATTTGATAGAAGCATGCAATAAGAATTGGTCTACTTTTTTTTTTTTTTTGTAGTTTATTGAGGTTCTAAGTTTTTATTTTTTTTTTCATTCATAAATGAATGAAACAGAAATGGAAATGGCATAGGCAGTAAATAGTTTGAAATTTTGTATCACGATTGCTATTATGGCGTAAGGTTCAATTTCACTGTAAAACTTTGAAGTCTACTTTCAAAAGAATAATGAAAAATAAAGTTTTGGTAGCTCATAAGTGATACAGGGAAAATGTATTTTTGTTTCTATATCCAATGTTGATTAGTTTCAAAAAGCATATCAAAATTATGACAAGTCACTTATCCTAAAATTTGAGACCATAGAAAAGTGATTGTGCTTAACTGGGAAATAATTTTTTCAATAAAATAGTTGCTTTCTTCAGTTGTCGAGTCATACTGATCTTTCTTATAATCAAACATTTAACTATCATGTAAAATACAATAAGGATTATGTGATTTCAACTTCAGAACTTCTTCTACCTAACCACTATATAAAAACCTATGGCTCCCTTCACCCTTTAGTGCTACATGGATTGATAAACTTAGTTGACACTCTTTGACTAGTTGATTGTTATTGTTCTGAGAGGAAAATTTTTCCCACGGTCTGAAGATACATATTTGGAATTTGACATCACCTTTTAATTTAATTATAAATAAAAATCTAATGGTGTCATTGCTGTCAAAAGTAGGACCTATCAGATTAGAATTACTTCTATTTCCTTGACCCCTGACAATTGGATCACTTTAAGACGAAAGAAAATAATCAATAGTTAAAATTAGTGGATTGAATAAAAATTGACAGTTAAAATTAGTGGATTGAATTTTTCTCCTTCCCCCCTTTTTCTCTCAGTTCACCAGCAACCTACATCTCCTATTACCTATTGGTCCTCTAATTTTCCCAACTTGCAATGCTATGTTTCTTTAGGAAAACTCTCGGTAATGTTATAGATTTGATGTCTGCTTTTTCTAGACCAATATCTCCATCATTGGATCTTACAATTTTTGAGTTGCATAAATTATCTACCTTTAGATCGATTCTAAAAAAAATAGTGATTTGATAGGATATTGTTTGCAGATTAGTCAAAGCAAGAACTACTTACAATTTGTTTGATCATTTTCTTGTGAAGAGCTCGTGTGCTTGAAATTTACAAAGTCTTTTTGATTGCTGGAGATACGTTTTAAATTAGGTTTTTAGGGGAAAGTTAGCATGATTTTGCTTTGTTGTTGCCTGTTTAGTTGTTATTTGAACAGTTGTTTTGCTTTCTTTCCAATATTTGGCTTCTCAAGCCAATTTAACCTTCATGTTGCGCTTCTTTTTGGCATGTTTAACGTCTGAAAATTTGGTGTATTGTTAGGATGCTTTAACACTTATGTTTATTTTGTATGCTGAATATTCTCTTCAATTTATGAATTATGTTTTCATTTTTCACAATTGTTTATCATTTCATTTGCAGTTCAACACTAGAAATTTATAGTAGATAGTACATGTGCAAATATGAAAAGGACAAAAAGGCATTAGAATTAACAAAACTGATCAGTTGTTTGATCGAAATTTTTTGCTGATAGGGCAATTTGTAGAGATAAAAAAAGACAAGCTCTTCTATTCATGAAAAACATAGTAATAATGCAATTATCTGGATATCATGACAAACATTGCTTGAATAGCAATGATGAGCCTGTCAATAAGCAGCTCCTTAGAAAAAAGTTTCTTGCAAGCAATCAAATTAGATACAATTGTTTTGCGTCCAACATGAATGAAGCCACAAATCTTTTTTCTAATTTTTAGTTAATTTGCACAGGTATATGTACCTCAGGAGAATATTTCTTTTCCAAATTGGTCCCATCAACTCATGCTCCAAGCTCTTTTCTAGATAACAGAACTTTAAGAGGTCAGGCTATTGGTAATAATTGTGAAATTAAAATTAATTATTTTGATGAAAGAGCACTCATTTAACTGATATTATGTTAGCATTTCCTCATGACCGTTATTCTAGATGACTAAGATTTCATCAATGAAACTGAGGCATATGTTTTAGTCACTGATATTTAGATACGAATTCAACTTAGTCATTTCAATATACTCATGTTCTGACTTTAACTTGATTTATCATAAAGTCTGACAGAAATATAACACCAAAACAGGGAACAAAACTCTGTGTTCTTGTGTATGAAGACCACATCAGGCAATTCCACATTCTTCTTTGACCGTTTAAGAGATATTATATCTCAAATGCAACAATAACAAATAGTTATCATCGCTGCAGAGTGAATGACTCTGAGTTTTCTTGGATCCTCAACTACAAAGCACTAGTGGTGAATTTTCTAAATTTTTCTGCATATATTAACTAAAAGAGATTCCTATTTTAATTCAAAGCATCAATCGTTTCATAGTGCATGCTTTTGCACCTTAGCAACAGAACTCAAACTCAACATCAAGGGATGTCATCATAGTGAATCAAAAGTATGATATGCTTAATTATTTATTTTTTCATAGATTACAAACAATCACCAGTACTTGTTGATTGTCAGTTTTTTTAGGAAACATTTTATGGTCCCGACTCTGGAATGAATTCAAGCAAGATGAAGGAGACGGAATTGTTAACAACATTAGGGATACTCCTATGATGATTGCTATGCACAAAAGTTTACATCATTTGTTCATTGATGGAGTACAAGAAAATAGTGCCAATGTAGCTCAGAATGATTCACCAGCAAACCATTTGTTTCAACAGAACATCAGAGGACAAAGCTCGACAAACAACTCCTTAAAGGAAGAAAGCACAAACCAGTCTAGCTAAGAAAATCAAGGCTGCTATGCCCATCAATTAAGTTCCTAAATTATCAAAATCGTTTTGTTATGTACAAAATGGTGACAATCATTTCAGACCCTATATTGGCATTGGATCTTTTGGTAGGATATTGTGGTTCATTTTATTGTCAGTTCAATTTAATGAATTAGAATATATGGTATGATCCTACACCAAAAAAAGTACTCTTAATAGCCAGTTTGTTTTCAAGAGACCAGCACTAAAAATTAGTCTAAATAGAATATGAATGGCTTGGCATTTTACTAAGTATGCATGCTGCTATTACTTCATACTCAGTTTACAAGGTTTCAAGCAAGTTACAAGAAAATGTATCTTTTCATTGTCTATTTATTTGTATAAACGTGTTGATATTTTTATGCTGCTTTTTGAACAATGATATCTTTAGATTTATTAACAGTAGCATAAAACTGCAAAAGATGCTCATTTGAGTTATAGATATATATAAAATAGTCCAATGCTTTTCGAGTGCCCAGATTGAATTCAAATACACTACTTGAAATTTATTATGTTAGGGTGGTCTATTCATGTTTAAGAAATGGAATATAATATATCAAAATTATGGTTATAACTAAGCTAAAATGTGGTATAACACTTTCCCCAAATTTGATGTCTTGTATGGTGTAACTAAACTGAAATGTGGTATAACTAGGGTTATCGATATATAAGTTATAATTTGACTTGTAGTTTGCAATTAAAATATAGCCAACATGAATTATTGGTTTAATGCTCGTACTGTTTTCGCATCAAAACAAATGCACAAATTGAAATTTGTCATATTGGAATAGTGTGTTCATACTTAAAAAATAGGGTGTAACATATCAAAATTATGGTGTAACTATGCGGTCAGTTGCTGTAACGTTTCTTTCAATTCCAACATCTTGTATGTGTACTCCTCTCAAGTCAATCATCTCGTGCATGCTCAAGTATAGTGATTCCAACATTCAGGCATGTTGTGTATCATTTCTCCCATCTTTGCTATAATTATGTTCTTGACACATTTCAACGATAATAGTTTAAATCAAATCTATGACGAAATCAAAATATTTACACAATTTATACATTGAACTTGTAATATGAGTTATCATTCGACTAGTGGTTTGCGATCAAAATAAAGCCATTATGAAGACTTGGTCCATGCTTATGATGGCCTCAAAAAGAATTCGAATGCACCAATTAAAATTTGTTGCATTAGGAAGGTCTATCCATACTTAAGAAATGGGTTGTAACATGTTAAGGTTATGGTTTAACTATACTGAAATATAGTGTAACTATTCTAAATTGTGGTGTAACGCTTCTCCCAAGTCTGATATCTTGCTTTTGGGCTTCTTCCAAGTCCGTCAACTTGTGTATGCACTAGTGTCCCTAGCATTCATATGTATTGTGTATCACTTCTCCCAAGTCAACTATAGCTATAATCTTAACGATGACATCTTAAATTTGATCTATAAAGAAAATAGAATGTGTACACAATTTATGGTTTCAACCTATAATCAATTTAAATGTATTTGTGCTAATATATAAATTATAATTCTATTGGAGGTCTGTAATCAAAATATAACTAGCATGAATTACCAGTCCAATACTTGTGGTGGCTCACATCAAATTCGATTGCCCTAAATAAAATTTGTTAAGTTAGAATGATCTATTCATACTTACGAAATAAGATGTAACTGACGAGGATCTACCATGCACCAAATTTTAATTATAAAACCTAAACACCCCATTTACTACAAGTATACAGATCGTTTATTGAGCATAGGGTATATTAGGTATCGATCCTACAGGGAAGATTGTCAAGTACCGGTAGTTTTCGAACTCCTCTATTATTTAGACTATCACAAGTAAGTAAGTAAATCTAAACTACAAACATGAAATAAAATAAGTAAAAATAGCAATTAAAAGCTCCTAGAGTTATAGAATTCCTTACTACTCTTGCAAATGAAGCTACTGATTGAATTAATATTATTATTTTGGCTAAGCATGGCGTAATTTCCTAATGCATGTGAAACATACTCTCGTAGTGAATCAACTATACTTATAGCCAAACCATACCTACTCTTGTGGTTATGGAATTAACTACAAGCTCAATTGCTCTATGAAATTATATTGGCTATTTTGATGATTAACAAACCAACATGATGATTTCCACTAATTCCTTTTCAAGTCAAATTGTAGTGAAGCAGGTTATTACCCAAAAACACCTCACTCATTTATGTCGAACGATGCTGTCGGATGCAAGGCAAAGGTTTGGACGTCCGACAGAGTGGAATGAAAAGTGGAATGGCCACTGGTTCTGTCAGACGATACTTTCGGACGTCTAACAGTTTACGACAAAGTTTCGGACGATACTTTTGGACGGCTACACAAGTTTCAGACGTCCGACAGGTTGAGAGATGGTCACATTAGCTACTAGTTCTGTTGGACGGTGATTCTTTGGTTCGGACGTCTAACAGTTTATATCACAAGAATTACGCAACTGTCGGACAGTGGTTTCAGACGCAGAACAATATGTCGAACGTCCGACACACCCAACGGCTATTTTTTCCTACATTTAATTCAAGACCATTGGAGAATTTTGGGTAGTTATCTTTGCACCCTATAAATATCTCAAAGGCTGGATATGTTAAGAACTTTTGACAACCATTACTTACAAGCCTTTAAGAGCAAATTGAGCAAGAATTTGTGTCTTTTCTTTGTCCTTGTAGTGTAAATGAGTGTGTGAGCTTTTATTGTTTTTCAATTGTGAGAGAAGACTCAAGTGTGTAGCAAGGTGAGGGTTAGTAAGGCTGTTGTAAAACCTCTTAGCTTGATCAAGAAGAGATTGAGGCAAACAAGGGGTGATCCTTCCATGTACAACTTGGTGTAACTTCATCAGATTGAAGTAGCAATTGCAATTGAGGTATTGGACTTCAAGTTGGGTGCAACTTGGTAGTCCATTTGATTTCATCTCTCCTATTTATTCTTTAATTTGAATTCTACTTGTGATCATCTACTTGGTGTGTTCTCTATATTCCTTGCTCAAGTGTTTATGTCACCAAGAAAACTTGATCAATTCAAATTGTGTGATTATTATCATTCATCAAGTTTTAATTTCCTATAAACCTAATTCACCCCCCTCTTAGATTGCTTTCGGGACCTACAATTGGTATCAGAGTTTGGTCTCCTAGAGATTAAGGTCAATCGGCTTTGGAGTGATCATGGCAACTAATAATGCATTATTCTTAGAGGGACAATCTATCACTAGGCCACCTATGTTTAATAGGGTCAATTACGTGAGTTGGAAAGATAGAATGGAAATCTTCTTGCAGTCAATAGATATAGAGTTATGGTATATAGTAAATGAAGGTCCATTTGAAGCAATTGTTGTAGATGAAATTACTCATCAGCCAAGACCAAAAACTCGAATGGAATTAACTCCCCAAGATAGGATAAACCTCACCTTAAATGCAAAAGCCGTGAATGTGTTAGATGCTACCGAATCTACAAGAGTGAAAGGATGCAAGACGGCCAAGGAAATATGGGACAAACTTAGAGAAATACATGAGGGTGGTAACAATGTTAGAGAGCAAAAGAAATCACTTCTTGTCACTAAATATGAATCCTTTAAAATGGAGCCTCATGAGAATATTGACAAAATGTATTGTAGATTCAATGATATCATAAAGGATCTAGAAGTGTTGGGAAAAGAGTATACATTAGGTGAGAAGAATAGAAAGATTTTAAATGCTTTATCTAAGGATTGGGAAAGCAAAGTGACAACTATTAAGGAAGCTAAGGATTTAAATTCCATGTTTATTGAAATTCTTATAAATTCTCTAATCTCTTATGAATTGAAGCTCAAGTCTAAAGTAGAAGAGGAAGAGGATGCAAAGATGAAGAAAAGTATAGATCTCAAAACTTCACAAGAAGAGGATGATTCATTCTCCTTAGATGATGAAAATGTTGAAGTGGATGACAATGATTTGGCACTTCTCTCCAAAAGTTTCAAAAGAATCTTCAAAAGAAGAAAATTTAGAAGGGGAGGCCCAAGCAACTACAACCCCAATCAAAGAGGAAAATGAAAACAAGAAGTCAACAAGAAGCAAGGATATAAATGTTTCGAATGTGGACAAATTGGGCACTATGCTAATGAATGTCCAATGAAGAAGAAAAAGGAAGGTAGAGGAGAAAGAAGACAAAAATACAACAACTTTCAAATAACTTGGAATGAGTGTAACTCCGATGGTGAAATAGAGGAAGAAGAAGAATCCGCTCAAATGGCATTTATGGCCATAGGTGAAAATGAGGTATCAACTAGTAACTCTATTCATGATTGTGATGATGAGTATGATGATGATATTGAATCTTTTGTTGAAAAATTGCATGAAAGACTAAAAGAGTCTTATGCCAAGAACAAAGAGTTGAAAGTTAAAATCAACTTCTTACTTCGTGAAAATTCAAAGCTCTTCCAAGAAAATAAGAGATTGAAAAATGAAAATGTTGAATTGAGAGAGCTTGAGATTGATTTGGATTTACAAAAGAAACTAGATGCAAAAGAAATGTTTTGCAAAAAACTTCAAGAGGAACAAAATAGCTTGAAGAAAAGAATGGATGTTTTAAATGAGTTTCTTCAAAATGAAAAACAAAAGTGTCTTCAAATGAATATTAGAAGAGCTACTTTTGGTGAAAATAAATTTGCCATTCTTAGGAGAATGGGGATTAGGTATCTAAAACCCATTAGTGTCAAGGACACTAGCAAAATGTGTAATTTTTGTTGTCAATATGAACATATGAAAAGTCATTGCTATGTAAAGAAAAATATGAGAAATGGCTTAAAACTACTTGGATAGTTAGAGACTCCAACTAACTCCTAAGGACCCAAAGATATAAAAGGGTACCAAAGGTTATTCCTCATTATCTCTTATGTATGTACGGTTGAAGAATTCCAACAAAGCATCAAAGTGGTTCATTGATAGTGGGTGCTCAAGACACATGACTGGTAATCCATCTCATTTTGTCAAGCTTAAATCAAAAGTAGTGGAAAAGTCACATTTGGAGATGATACAAAAGCTAAGACAATTGGAATTGGTGATGTTGGTAAGAATGGTGAAACCTTTATTCATAATGTTCTTTTAGTTGATAATTTGGGTTACAATTTGTTAAGTGTTAGTCAATTATGTGATAGGAATCTTTATGTGCTTTTTAAGAAATATGAATGCTTGATCCTTGATACCAATTTTAATATTGTCTTTAAAGGGAAAAGATAGAATGACATTTATGTTGTTTTCCTTGAGAAAATTGACTCAACTAGTTTTTAATGCATTAAGATTACTAATGATGATCCTTGATTATGGCATAGAAGACTTTGTCACTTCAATATGGACTTACTCAATGAGGTTTCTAAGAAGGAGCTTGTTAGAGGGTTACCCAAAATCAAATTTGAAAAGAATCGTATTTATGATGCATGTCAATTTGAAAAACCAACAAAAGTCTCCCTCAAACCAAAAAAATTGTGTTTTCGCATCAAAACCCTTGGAACTTTTCCATATTGATCTATTTGGTCCTACTCAAGTTACTAGTTTGGGTGGCAAACACTATTGCTTTGTAATAGTCATTGATTTTTCTAGATATACTTGGGTTGTGTTTTTAGCCCATAAAGATGATGCCTTCAAAAATTTAGTGTCCTTATTTGCAAAAGTTTAAAATTTGCTAAACTTGAGTATTGTGAAAATTAGAAGTGACAATGGGACCGAATTTAAATATTGTGATTTTCCAAAGTTTTGTGAGCACAATGGGATTTCTCATGAATTTTCAATAGCAAGAGTTCCACAACAAAATGGAGTTGTTGAAAGGAAGAATAGGACTCTTCAAGAAGCCACAAGAACCATGCTTAGTGAATGTAACATGCCAAAATATTTTTGGGCCGAGGCGGTCAACACGGCATGTTATGTGATGAATAGAATTCTTTTACGACCCATTATGAATAAAACATCAAGTGAACTTCTTTTTGGAAAAAAGCCTATTGTTGGCTATTTTAGAGTTTTGGTTGTAAATGCTTCATTTTAAATATTAAAGAGCATCTTGGTAAGTTTGACAAAAAAAACGGATGAAGGCATTTTCTTGGAATATTATGAAAATAAACGTGGTTATAGAGTCTACAATAGAAGGACTCTTGTCATTGAAGAAGCCATACATGTTACGTTTGATGAAGTTAATGATGTTGTTTCCCAAAATGTTTGTGAAGATGATGATGTAGGTGTACAAGAAGCACTCAAGGAACTAACCATTCATGAAAAGCAAAATGAGGAGGTGAAGGATGACATCAAAGATGATTCACCTCAAGATGAATATGAACAAGAAAAGAAAGAGGAAAGTGAAAAAACTCAAAAAGATCTCCCAAAAGTTTGGAAATTCACTCAATATCATCCAAAGGAGCTTATAATAGGTGATCCATCCGAAAGGGTAAAAACTCGTTCTTATAAGAATGCTTTAGTAGATAATTTTGCACTACTTTCTCATTTTGAGCCCAAGAATGTCAATGATGCACTCAAAGATGATAGTTGGATTGTGGCCATGCAAGAAGAACTAAACCAATTTGAAAGAAATAAAGTATGGACTTTGGTAGAAAGACCATTAGATCATTCTGTGATTGGTACAAAATGGGTGTTTAGGAACAAGTTAAATGATAAAGGAGAAATAGTTAGAAATAAGGCTAGACTTGTAGCAAAAGGTTATGCACAAGAAGAAAGGATAGATTTTGATGAAACCTTTACTCCCATAGCTAGATTAGAATCCATTCGTATGTTTCTTGCATTTGCATGCTTTAAAGGCTTTAAACATTTTCAAATGGATGTTAAGAGTGCTTTTCTAAATGGTGTCATTGACCAAGAAGTCTATGTTGATCAACCCCCCGAATTTGAGAATGAAAAGTTTCCAAATTATGTTTTCAAACTTTCAAAAGCTTTATATGACTTAAAACAAGCACCAAGAGCGTGGTATGAACGCTTAAGTGGTTTCTTGGTGGAAAATGGTTTTAAAAGAGATGATGTTGATGCTGCACTTTTTACCAAAAATAACTTGAATGACCTATTAATTGTGCAAATCTACGTGGATTATAACATTTTTGGTGCTACTAATGAACACTTGTGCAAAGAATTCTCAAATGTCATGCAAAAGGAATTCGAGATGAGCATGATGGGAGAAATGAATTTCTTCCATAGACTTCAAGTGCATCAATGTCAAGACAGAACTTTTATCAATCAAATCAAGTATACAAAAGAACTTCTCAAAAGATTTGTTATGGAAGATTCAAAACAAGTCGGTACTCCTATGTGCACATCCACCAAACTTGACAAGGATGAAGAAGGCACTAAAGTTGATGAGAAGTACTATAGAGGTATGATTGGAAGTTTGCTCTATTTAACCGCTAGTAGACCTGATATTATGTTTGCTGTTTGCTTATGTGCTAGATTTCAATCATGTCCAAAAGAATCTCATTTACTAGCTGTAAAACGCATTTTCAGATATTTAAAAGGAACTATTAACTATGGCTTATGGTATCCAAAATGGTCTAACTTTGCTCTAGTTGGTTTTGGATGCTGATTTTACTGGTTGTAGAATAGATAGAAAAAGTACAAGTGGAACATGTCATTTTCTAGGTGAATGCTTAGTTTCTTGGTTTAGCAAAAAGCAAAATGTCATTTCCTTATCTACGGAGGCCAGTATATTGCAGCCGGCACGTGCTGTGCTCAGTTGATTTGGATGAAACATACTTTATATGATTTTCGTTTGAAATACGATTGTGTGCCTATGTTTTGTGATAACACTAGTGCTATAAACTTGACCAAAAATCCCATCCAACATTCTAGGACAAAACATATAGATGTTAAGCATCATTTCATTCGTGATCTTGTTCAAAGAGGAGAAATTTGTGTTAATTACATGTGTTCAAAAGATCAAATTGCTGATATTTTTACAAAAGCATTGCCCTTGGAGCAATTTGTGTATTTGAGAAACAAACTGGGGATTTTAAAAAAAATCTTTTTGAAATAACAGGGGATCGGACGTCCTACAGACTTCGGACGTCCGAAAGATTTAATGTTTTGTGTCAACTATTTTCGGACGTCCTACACAAGGATCGGATGTCCGACAGTTCTAGAAAATTATCTTTTCAGAAAATAGGGGGTCGGACGCAAGTATCGAGCGCAACCTAACGTTCGGAAGTCCGAAACCCTTAAAATTCCTCTTAAAAAGGATTTCGGACGGTCATTTGCTATTTTTCTTCTCTCTTTCGGACAGAGAGCTCTTTCATCTTCTTCACCAAAAAGAGTTGAGATTTCATCCTTTTCAAGAACCGATTTCCTAAAATTTCTTCCACATTCAACTCTCAAACTTCATTTCCACTATTTAATCTTCCACATTTTCCTTCTACATCAAAATAGAGAAAACCCCCAATTTCCCTCTTAAAATCCTAAGTTCACATTCTCTCCTCTCCGAACTGTCTCACGCCATTAGTAGTGAATAGGATAGTTGTTTAGCTCTGCATAACCATCACTGCATCCTACATTCAACTGCATTCACCCAAAATGGTGCAAACTCAAGGAAGTTCATCTTCTGCCAAATAACCCACTGGAAGGTCTGCTCCTAGAGCTTATCAGAGAAGAACATGGGCGGCTACTGGACGGTCTGATCAGCAAGAAACAGAGGAACAAGCAAGAAATGTTCTTCCGACCTTCATTGATGCTGAAGCAGAGGCACGATTCTCCATAGTTTGCAGGAAAGGCTTTATAACTCAACGTTCTATTTCTATTTCTGATTTTCGTTCCTGCAAACTGGATTAGGTTCTTGAGAAATTTGCCTTTCAAAAATGGAACCATCTTCTCACTTTTTCTCATGTTATCTATCCTCCTATGGTACACCAATTCTATACTAACATTAGGCAGGGTAGAACACCTTCTGCAGTTGTGTCTAGGGTCAATGGCATTGATATTTCTTTTGATCCTAACATTATCAATGAAATTTTTAATACTGCTATCGAAGCTGATTGCACTAGCAAAGTTGCAAATTTTTTCTCATATGAAGAACAACCAACTTCAGTGGAACTAAGCTTTTATCATATTTTCAAACAAGTTTCCAAGTTCTGGCTGACGCAGATTTGAATGAATTGACACCCTTACAACAAATTTTGTGGGTTATGATTGACAATCTCTTAATTCCTACTTCTGGTCATCGTACCACAGCAAACAAAATGGAGCTTTATCTTTTCTATTGTTTTATGAAAGATATAAGGGTGAATTTTGGATTTATCATGTGTCGTTTCATGAATAAAGTTAAGTCGGATAGTCATAGAAAACTTCCATAGAGAAAGTTCTTGACTTCCATTTTTAATCATTTCAACATTCCTTTGACTGGAACTCCAACCACTGAAACTCCAAATTGCTTTTTTACCAAAGCTTATTTTGAAAAGAAAAACATTCGCTTTGTTGGTGATGAATGGGTGTACAAGGAGACTGCCTTGGAGACTCATACAAAAACAGTTCATGATCCACTTTTTTCTCCTCAAACACCAATGACTCCTCATTTTAAACGTCCACGTCTTGATTTTTCTACCCCTATGACATCCCAACCTTCCTCTTCTACCTCCTCGGACCCAATTCTTACTCTTTTGCTTGAACTCAAACAAAGATATTTTCTTCTCGAGGAAGGTCTTCAAATGATTATGAACTCCGAGCAAAAGGAAGCCTTTCTTCAACTCAAGGAGAGTCTTCTACCTTCCCAAGCTCAAAGGCCTATTGATCAAGCAACCAAGCCCAAACTCCTATTCATGAAGAAACTGTCCACACCAATGATGAACAAGCACAAGGAAGGACTGATCAAGCTGACCCCAACCATGAAGAAACTGCACAAGACCAGCAAGTCACTCAAGGTCTAGTGGAAATGCGGGGCACATCTCACCAGGCCAGATCTCAAGATCCTGGACCTTTTCAATTTCACACTCCTCCTCAAGAAATGGAAACTGATACGGAGGAAAGTTCAGAGGGGTATCAACTTGTTCTCAGGCATCGTGGCTCATCTCGTCCTCAGTTCTAGTCATTTAAGCATCTAATAGGCTCATATCATTAGGCATCCTTTAGACCAATATCCTTTTGTTCATATTTTCTCATTGGCTTCTTGTACTATTTTTGTGAAGCCAACCCTTCCTCATTGGCCATGGTTGTTTTTTTTTTTTTTTGTTTGACCCTAGCATGGTTGGCCTTAACTTACTAAACTCCTGTGACTGCTTCCTTTCACTTAATCTTATGCTTTATTCACTTTCTCCTTTGCCGTTTACTCTTCTTTTTGATTGATGACAAAAAGGGGAGAAATGCTTTGATTGATGATGGATAATGGATGATGGTTCTGATATTTATTAATATTGATAATGAATGTTTGATGGTTCTGATATTGATTGATATTGTTAATGATTGTTTGATGATTGGTTATGATTGGTTGATTAAAGTTGGTTATTTTGGTGTTTTCCAAAAGTTGGTGCTTTAAGTGAGGGGGAGTACTCTTTCCAAATCTATAAGTTTCCCTCTTTTTATTCAAATCATCAATTGGTTTGTCATCATCAAAAGGGGAGATTGTTGGCTATTTTGATGATTAACAAACCAACATGATGATTTCCAGTAATTCCTTTCCAAGTCAAATTGTAGTGAAGCAGGTTATTACCCAAAAACACCTCAGTCATATATGTTGGACGATGCTATCGGACACAAGGCAAAGGTTTGGACGTCCGACAGGGTGGAATGAAAAGTGGAATGGCCATCGGTTCGGACGATACTTTTGGACGTCTGACAATTTACAACAAAGTTTCGGACGATACTTTCGGACGGTCACACAAGTTTCGGATGTCCGACAGGTTGAGAGATGGTCACATTAGCTACTGGTTCTGTCAGACGGTGATTCTTTGGTTCGGACGTCCGACAGTTTACATCACAGGAATTCAACAAACTGTCGAATGGTGGTTTTGGACGAGAACAATATGTCGGACGTCCGACACACCCAACGGCTATTTTTTCCTGCATTTAATTCAAGACCGTTGGAGAAGTTTGGGCAGTTATCTTTGCACCCTATAAATACCTTAAAGGCTGGATATGTTAAGAACTTTTGACAACCATTACTTACAAGCCTTTAAAGCAAATTGAGCAAGAATTTGTGTCTTTTCTTTGTACTTGTAGTGTAAATGAGTGTGTGAGCTTTTATTGTTTTTCAATTGTGAGAGAAGACTCAAGTGTGTAGCATAGTGAGGGTTAGCAAGGCTGTTGTAAAACCTCTTAGCTTGATCAAGAAGAGATTGAGGCAAACAAGGGGTGATCCTTCCATGTACAACTTGGTGTAACTTCATCAGATTGAAGTAGCAATTGCAATTGAGGTATTGGACTTCAAGTTGGGTGCAACTTGGTAGTCCATTTGATTTCATCTCTCCTATTTATTCTTTAATTTGAATTCTACTTGTGATCATCTACTTGGTGTGTTCTCTATATTCCTTGCTCAAGTGTTTGTGTCACCAAGAAAACTTGATCAATTCAAATTGTGTGATTATTATCATTCATCAAGTTTTAATTTCCTATAAACCTGATTCACCCCCCTCTTAGGTTGCGTTTGGGACCTACAAATTACATGAAATAAATCACTAAAGCCACAAAGGTGCCTCTCTACTCTTATGAGTGAACTACCTAAGTTTAGCATCTCATGAACTAGTGTCAAATTCTAATTCTCATTGCAAACTTTACACTTTAAGATGATCACAATTAATGGTCGGTTAATCATGATTATAAAAGCCAAAGTACTAAATGACTTGCCCAAAATAATAGCATCAAATAACTAGTAAACATCACAAACAAGATGTAGAAAGTTCATCCATAACTCATGGCATAAACTTTAGCTAAACATGAGAAAGAAAGAAAAGATCATACTTGTATTATAACTAAATATGAACTCAAATACAAAAGAGAAAGTGATAGGAGAGAAGTCACCCATATCACTAGAGCTTCAACTCTCAATCTTTACTCTTCAATTCTTCATCCAAATCTAACTACAAGTACAAGATGAAAAACTAAAATAACATACACTACTAACTATACTAAACTAATGAACTATGAAAAACTAGTGAAGACGACCTTTTTGGTAGTGTTTCTAGCCTTCCAAAGTTTTTTAAAATGTCTACCAAAGGCTCTATTTATAGAAGATATCCTTCATAAACTTCCAAATCTTCACTATGTGAACACAAGCAAAGTTGAATTTCAAAAGTCAAGAAAAATGGCTTCTATGAATCTTCTATCCTTGATATGCTAAATATGTATTCATGCACCTTATTCAAGCCTCAAATGAGTTGTAAAGTTGATGCAAATTGTGTTTTGGATTTGCCCAAAGTTGTTTCTCCAACTTTCCAAGATACTTCATGTAATTTCCAACTGAAATTCGTTCAAAGTTAAGCTGGAAGTGAGTTGGAAAATTTCTAGAAATCAACTGCAAGTTGTGGAAGTCATTATCAGGGATCCGTGAGGTACAGCTCGCGGATCGCATCGCGAATCAAGTTCCCCTGTCTTTGCTAAGAGAGAGTTGCGACCTGCTTATTTTTTCCAACTGTCACTTCACATTTTAGGTCACGGATCAACTGCAAAATCGCAAAATTTGAAGTTTTCGTCATGAAATTGAAGCATTAAATCTTCCGATTTTTGACCCCTTGGTTCCTTGATGATTGAATTGCATTATAATCATCTCAATTTGGAACTCATCAATTTCAAATACTTTAATTTTCCAACTTTCCTTCCAAGTTTCATTGCCTGAAATACCAAAATGTGTCAAAACTATCATCTTTTCTTCTTTTGCAAGTTAAATGCATTTCATGTTTTACACTTCATTTTTAATTCAAATCATCAATAATCATGCAAATATCTTCTCAGTTCACTTCATTTGATGATTGAGCCATTAATCCTATAAAAACATGAAGTTTTCACTACTTTAATATGTAGAAATGCACTTTTCCTACTTAAACCATAAAATGCAAAACTTCACTAGAAACCCTAGTTAATTAGCCATCAAAATAACTAAAACACACAAAAACTAAATAGTTAAACATACTTCAAACATACAAAATAGACACTTATCAGTAACATATTGAGGTTGCAGTGTAATTACACTAAAATGTGTAAGTGTATCACTTTCATATAAATGTGTATTTTTTAATTCAACTAATGGGTTGCAATCAAACTATAGCTGACAGTATTATTGATCCAATGCTTACACTGCCCTTACATCAAATTTGATTGTGCCTCGTGAAATTTGCCACATTAAGATAGTCTATTCATGGTTAAAAAATGTGGTGTAACATGACAAGATTTAGTGTGACTAAGTTGAAAGTATGGTGTAATGCATTTTACAAATCTAATATCCTATATATCACTTCTCCCAAGTCATCTATAATCTTTTTGCATATCAATGAATGACATATTAAATCAAGTCTATGGAAAATCATAATATTTACACAATTTATATATTGAATTTATAGTCTATTTAAATGTATATGTATTATAGATATAAAAGCTATAATTGGTGGTTTGCAATTGAAATATAGTTAGTATAAATTATTGGTCAATACTTGTAGTGCCTCTGTACCTAATTTGAATGTAGCGATTGATATTTATCATATTTAGATAGTCTATCCATGCTTAAAAAATAAGTTGTAACATATCAAGATTGTGGTGTAATTATATTGAAATATGGTGTATTTCTTCTCCCAACTCTGATAATCTGTGCATGTGTTTCTTCCAAGAAAGTCATTATTTTTTTTTTAATTTTCTCATATTGTACCCATGATTTGTCATAATTCTCAGTCATCTATTTTCTCATATTTCTTTGTATTCTTTTTTTTTTAGTTTTTTATCAATTTTCTTGAAGTACACACACATTGAGTATGCGTCAATCACTAGTATTATAATAGTAACGTAATTCAATAAATCTTGCTTAGAACCAGCAGTTCACAATTTTATAACTAAAAGAGATATCCCAAAGAAGGCCTATTGATAAGTACATCAAACAACTGATAGAATATACCCAAAAAATTAAATTATGAACACTCTTAAAATTTTACTTCAATAAGGTCAGAAGATTCACAACACATAACGAGAGAACAAATAAACATATCCATAGAATAAAAAATTAAAAGCACTATATCAAACAATTCTTAATTTCGGATTCAAATTTACGATTAGAGGTATCAATCACAAATCAATTATGTTGACCCACCCAAACCCGTCCAATAATAAGTGGACTTTGGTATGCAATAAATTTTGAATAGATCTAAATGAGTATCCGATTTAACCCATTTAATTGGTGGATAGTGGGTTGATTCGAATCACTTATTTATACCCATTTAAAAATAATTATACATTTAAACTCATTTCTTAATAGGTGTTAAATAGATAGATTAAAAAATTTTCAATTTAGTAACAAGAAAATGTTGTTATTTCTCACAACAAGATGCAAAAAAAAATAAAAAAATAGAATTTCAAGGGAGTTATAAATGAATAATTGGTATACCCATACCCATTTTAAAATACATATAAATGGATTGACTCATTTTGATTCATTTATTAAATGGTTATAAATGAATTGATTCAATTATGACCCATCCAAACCCACTCGAGTCATCGATTTTAACATCTCTACTTACAATAACATAATATTGAGTTTTTGCCATTAAAAATAACTAGCACCTTGACCCATGCACAACTCTAAATTAATGAGTTAAAATTTGAGGTAAAAGACAAAACTTTTAAAACTTGCAATTTAGCTATACAATTTTAAAATATACTTACATTTGTATTTTCAAAATTAAAGAAACATATTTAGCTATTTGTAATATAATGTACTTTCAAAAAAAAAAAGCATCATATTTAGTTGTAATATAAATGTGAATTGAATGGTGTCAAATAGTTGATTCCATACTTATCCTCTAAATTTGGAAGACAAATTTGAAACAAAAGAAAGCCATAATTGGCAATTTGGTTTAGCATTTTTAGAATATATTTAAGTTTACCTCTCACATAATATGAAAACTACATAGAACCAAGAATTAACCACAATGATTGCAAGTATTGGCATTTGAAAATGCAAGTGAAAAACTAATAATATTTTATAGTGCTCCTAATAACCACAAAAAATAATAAAAAAGATTTAGAATGTAAAAATAACATAATATATTACATATTTATGCATGAAGAAAAAAATTAGAATAAATAGAATAATCAATGATACCCAATGTTATTCTTAGTAGTTGGGTTTTACACTCTTATTCAAGCCCAATTAGTGTCGAATTTAGATCAAATATATACAAATTGTGACAGCTCCATTTCTCCCTAGAGCATACCCTAAGGTATCCGTGGACCGTCTGCCTAACTCTCGCCGGGACTCACTCACATAAATATCGCTAAAATACCAACTAACAATCCAAACACAAATCTAAGCTCAACAATAAATTTACAAATACATTACACCATTCTTACAATCCCCAAATTACATAAAATACTTATCAAACGTTCAAATTCTCATAATACAAAAGCTCTCAAAATCACAATCCAAGTTTGTCACACCAATACAAAAGCAAACCCTAACTCTAAAGGTTGGCTCCTTCACTTGGGTTCTCAGTTCCTGTTAAGGAAAACAAATTGGAAAGAATGAGCTAAAAAGCCTAGTGAGTTCTAAAAAGGCTTACAATTCACATAAAACAGTTCAAATCATACTTCAAGTATACAATTTAAATCAAGTAAATAGACACTTAAATGGGTATTGCTCGTATAAACTACTCGAGGGACATTGCCCATCAAGGTAGACTAGTCAAGGGATTTCGCCCAAGCAATCACAAACTAGTTGAGGGTATTCACCCTACGACGTCACTTTATTTCATTGAAACTAGTCGAACGTGTTCACCCTACGACATCACATACTAGTCGAGGAACTTCGCCCAATGACGTCACAATATTTCACTGAAACTAGTCGAGATATTTTGCCCAACGATGTTACAAACTAGTCGAGGGTATTCACCCTACGACATCACATTATTTCATTGAAATTAGTCGAGGGACTTTGCCCAACGACGTCACATTTGTCACAAGATAACACATTATACTTTTAATTCCCAAAATCACATGAAAAGAAGTAAACACTCACATGGTAGGTCAAATCATAAAACAGTTCAAATATATTTCTCATGAAATTCAAGTTTTTCAAATAATCCAAATTCATTTCAACAAATCATTTCTTTGCAAACAATGGCAAGATTTTCATCTAATGGTAAAATATTTGATTTTAAAAGGGATTGGAATACTCACACATATAGGATACTGCAAAACACTTTCACAATTTCTTTTATTTCAAATAAAGGTAAGTGCGATGAAGTACACACTACCCCACTTAACGATTTGAAAATCCAAAATCACTTCAAATCACTTGACCAATACACTTCGAATTGTGAGGACCCGAAAATCTATTTTATCTGACCTATTTATTTAATTAATTATTTATTTTCTCTGAATAATTGATTTAAATCATTTTAATTGCAATTACACTATACATTACCTCATTTTATTTTAAAAATCTTATTTAACCTTCAATTTAATTTTTCTGTCACTCAATTGTGAAAAACGAAAAAGGCACACTTTTCAAGACAAATATTTGGACTAAGAGTGACGTAAGTTTGGAGAATAAGAATGATCATTATTAGATTAAGAAAAGCTAATTGAGGAATTAGAAGTGAGTGATTAGGATTAAACTCCAATTGGAGCATTTTGGGCTACAAATTCAAGTTGACTTTTGGCACCCTTAAGCAATGCTTTATGTCCTTTCTTCCTTTTCTCATTTCACTTCATCAAAACACTCAAAACTCTCTCTTTTTCTCTCTTGTTTAGCCGCACCTCCCTCCCCCAATTTCCCCTTCATTTTATCTTCAAGAGCCTCCATTAAACCTTCACAAATCAACTCCAAAACTCCATCAATCATCCAAGGGAGCTTGAGTAGTCTTCCACACTCCACACTTAGAGCTTGAGGAGCACCAAGAGAGGGAGGTAGAACCAGTTAGGGGCTTGGAAAGGAATGGGTCTTACACATCTCAAGCTTGAATTTCCTTGAGCTATTTGAAGTAAAAGTTCTCCAACAAAACCCTAATTCATTTGCTCTAACTGATTAGTTTTGAATCTTGCAGCTTCTTGTTTGTTGTTGTGTTAAATTGGGTTGTTGAAGTGGGCTCTTGGATTCCCACAAGACTTGAATGGGTGGTTATTATGATGTTGACGAGATGATATGGTGGTGATTTTAGTTGATTTTTGATGTTAGAAAGATAGGAGGAAGAGAAAGAGGCAAAACCGAAAGAAAAGGGAAGTTATGCTACTAGTTTCATTTCCGATTTTTATGCCCTATTTTGGCTGAAAATTTTCATGAGTTTCTTGGCTATTTTGAGATATGAAATTTTGGTCTATATGTGTGTAAATTTAGTTACAAAAATCATTCCATTTGGTGTGGTAAAATCGCATGGAAAGAAGAAGTCAAAATCTGGAAAAACTTTCACTGTTTTCTGCTGCCCTGTTTTGGTTGCGTTGATCACTATCTTCCCGTGTGATTTTTTGGCTAAATTTTGGTACAAATGTATCTCACATACTGAGGTTTATTCCTGAAAATTTTGGTATTTTTCTAGTACCATTTCATTGCTCAAATAATGTCTCAAATCTGCTCTTCAAATCTGGAAAATCGCAGTGTCAGGACTGCTTTTTGCCTCATTTTCGAATGACCATATTTTCTTGTTCGGGAGTCAAAATCAAGTTCCATATGTTGTGTTTGAAACTAGACTTGAATTTATTTAAGTGTTATAAATTTCAAGGGCCAGTTCAATTTTTGTGAATTTTGGCAAATTTTCAAATTTTACTGAAAACCAAGACTGTTATGCCTTGTTTTCACAGTTGTAGTGAAAATTTCTCTATGTTAATGACCAAACAAGCTCTAACACTAAACATGAAAGTTGTAGAGAATTGAGTTATCCATCTACTCACAAAATTTCAGCCCAATCGGAGCACTGTACTGAGTGAAATGACTAAAATACCCCTGTTGCTCAAACCCTTATATTTTGCTGGAAAATGGCCTAACTTGCTGTCCGAATTTTCTTGAATTTTCCAGCCTATTTTCCAAATTCTCTTGAGATGATATTCTGTGTTATGGTTTGTCTTGAGTAGTTTGAAATGTGGGTTGAATTTCAAGAGAAATGAATTTCCGACTTGGGGTGAATATTTGACCTACTTGTGGTTTGAATATCTGAAAAGTGTCTTCTAGGGAATTGTAGTACTAAAAATCTATTTTCCAACTAAGTATAACTTTTATAGTTTTCTGACTTGCGGAACTTAAGATATGAATTTTTAAAGAGTGCTGACACTTTTGGCTAACGAGTAAGTTTAGTGACATTTTTGGCTAAGGCAGATAGTTCAGTGACATTTTGAACAATTTGCTCATAAATTATTGATCATTAGTCACGTTTGCTTCAGGTGGCCAAGGGAACTACGGCGTGAATTCTGAGGCGCTCGAGTGATCTCACTTGCATACTTTTATTTGATTTCTTTTGTTGGTGAGTGTTCCAACTCCTTTTCAAATGAAAATCTTGTTATTGTTTGCAAAGATATGATTTGTTGAAATGAATTTGGATTATTTGAAAGACTTGAATCTCATAAGAAATATGCTTGATCTGTTTTATGATTTGAACTGCCATGTTAATGTTTTCTTCTTTTCGTGTTATATTGGGAATTAAAAGAATAGTGTGCTATGTTGTGACCAATGTGACGTCGTTGGGTGAATACCCTCGACTAGTTTGTGACGTCGTTGGGCAAAGTCCCTTGACTAGTCTACTTCGTTGGGTGAAATCCTTCGAGTAGTTTTAGTGAATTATTGTGATGTTGTTGGGTGAAGCCCCTCGACTAGTCTACTTCGTTAGGCGAAGTCCCTCGAGTAGTTTCAGTGAATTATTATGATGTCATTGGGCAAAGTCCCTCGACTAGTCTACTTCGTTGGACGAAGTCCCTCGAGTAGTTTCAGTGAATTATTGTGATATCGTTGGGTGAAGTCTCTCGACTAGTCTACTTCGTTGGGCGTTGGGCGAAATCCTTCGCGCAGTTTCAGTGAATTATTGTGATTTCATTGGGTGAAGTCCCTCGACTAGTCTACTTCGTTGGGCGAAGTCCCTCGAGTAGTTTCAGTGAATTATTGTGATGTCGTTGGGGTGAAATCCCTCGACTAGTCTACTTCGTTGGGCGAAATCCCTCGAGCAGTTTCAGTGAATTATTGTAACGTCGTTGGGCGAAATCCCTCGAATAGTCTACTTCATTGGGCGATGTCCCTCGAGTAGTTTATCTGGTATATCCAGGCAATACCCATTTACGTGTTTATCTACATGTTTTAAATTGTAAATTTGAAATATGATTTGAACTGTTCTACGTGAATTACAAGTCTTTTGGAGCTCACTAGGCTTTTAGCTCATTCTTTCAAATTTGTTTTCTGTAGCAGGGATCGAGAACCCGAGTGAATACATGATTAGTTAGGGTTGGAACTTATCTTTTGAATTTTGCCTTGAAATGCTGAATTTGATATTTTGGGTTTGTAAGATGAAATTGTAGTTGTACCTTAAGTATATTGGACTGTAATTTGAGAAGTTGAGTTGTAAGTTGTGTCGCGCCCCATTTTTTTGTCAAATGTTTGTGGAAAAGGGAAAGATTTCGTTTTATTGGTTTTTGAAAAAAGAAAGGGAAAGGGGGTCATGGGACTACAAAAATGCGACGGTTTGGACCCAAAAAACAAAAGTCTAGAAAAGGGTTTTTAGAAAAAGTTTGGAGTCGCCACTTGGTATGGAGTTTAGGTGTACCAAGTCACCCAAGAGATTTAATTAATGAAAATAAACAAAGAAAACCCTTTTAGACGACTCCAGGTCTTTGAAAAACTAGAGAAAAAGGTTCGGGGGTCACGGTTGAAAGAAGGGAAGGCAAAGATTCGATGTTACTCGTCTCTAAGGCACCCTTCTAACCTAGCCAAAGCTAGTTGCAAGATTTAGTTGAAAATTTCCTAATTTCTAACTTTAAAATTTATCACATTTGGATGTCATCTATATGAATGCAAAACCTAGACCTAATGTTGGATCGAGAGGGGCAAATGTCTCCTTGAGGTGTGATTGGAATTGATCACATTAGTTGTGTCATCCAATTTTGATCCCTCGAGGAGGTCACGAAAAATGCAAATTATGAGACTCAAACAAACGGAAAGTAGGGTTTTCAAAATGCAATCTTTAAAAATATCAAGAGAAGAGAAATTGGATTTTTGAATAGGTCAATTTTAAGTGCAAAGAGGAACTTGAATTTCCAAAAAGATGCAATTTTAAGAAAAGTGGCTTTTTGACTTTGAATTGCTAAAACATGAAGAAGAAAGCTTGATTTTTAAAGAATGAATTTGATAGCCTTTAAAATAATGCACGTGTATGTCCTAAAGAGGGATAATGCAACATAACGGGTGCGGGGGACTAAGTTCGTGACTTTGAATCTTCCTTTTCATAGAAGGTAATAAAAGCGTGCTAAGGCTAAGAAGCCATACTCGCTCTTTTCCCTAATTCAAAGAGTAATGCCTTAAATGCACTAATCTAAAAGAAAACTAAATGAGATGTTTCGCATACGGAATGGGAGAATAGTGACATGCAAAATGGGAAAGAAACTCTAAAAGTGAAAAGTGTGTGAAATTTGTATCTAATGCATGAACAGCGTTTTAAGGGTCTAGCATTGGACTAGCCCTTGTCAAAAAGGTTCTCACTAACATTGGATTAGTGAGAAATCGAAGGGGAAGGCCACAACTAGCGTTGGACTAGTGTGGTGACGTCAATATATTTACACAATAAACATGTAGACATGATAATAAAGCAAATAAACACATAAAACACATAAACACGTAACACATAGGCATAATGTCTAGATGCAAGGCCCTAGGAAAGCAAATAAACACATAATCATGCAAACATGCAAAATAAGCATATAAAACCTAATTATTACATTGGGGGGAACCTAAATACATTCTAAAGGGAAAAATTCGGAATAATAATCTAACTATTACATTTTCTAGAATAAATACACTTTTTGCCAAATTAAACCTATCTATTACAACTTGGCATCCAAGGCCTCCAAATGATTTACCCAAAAATTAAATGACATAAATGAAGACTAGGCATGAATAAAAAGCAAAGGAAAACTTAATTTAAAACATGCAAGATCATGCAAAGACACATAAGAGCACATAATAGGAGAAAGAAGTTACCATCCCTTGATGTGATGCCTTGATTGAATCATTAAATGATGGGAATGGTTATCTAAGACTCAATATCAACAAAAGGGATCAAGGTACCAATTTAAAGGAAAAACCAATCAAAATTCAAAGAGAGGGTATCTAAACAGATGCAAGCAACACGAGATAATACTAGGAAATAGAGTAAGATTCGGAACAAAAGAGTGAAATATCACCGTAATACAAAACAGAGGTTACGCTGGATGGAAGCGCAGATGAGCACAAGCAACCAGTCCGTGCAAAAAATCAAAGTTCGAGGGAAACGGATTGAACGCTGGACTCACCAGCGTAACCATCCGTCTCTTCCATCTTCAAAACATCGAAGATTGCTTCCGCTTTTCGAAACAACACAAACGAAACATTCAGGGGCAAGGGGATCCATTCAAAGCATCAAACATCATCATTCAGATCATGTCAAAACAAGCTAAACCCACAAAGATCAAATCATAAGCATTAGCATCATCAAATGGACAACAAGGGGGAATGAAAAGAAGCCGTTAGAAGCGAGGATTGTTACGCTGGACCGCCTGCGTAACAAACCGCCGCTTTCTTCACATCTTCAAGTATTCAAACAAACGCTGAGCGTACCCACGCAGAGATCCGCGTTTCTTCACAACTTCAAACATTCAAGAGGAAACGCTGATCGTTACGAAGTCATCCGCTAGTAGTCGCGTTTCTTCACATCTTCAAAACGTGAAGAACATTTTTCCAGAAATTTCTCGAATCACAACAAAGATCATCACGTAAGCATCAAACGCCCGATTTTAAGCGTAAAACAAATCTACTAACCTTACCAAGGCTTTATAAACACAACATGCTCATATAACAACTGATAATCATCATCAAATATCACAAACTAAAAGAAAACTATTCAAGACCTTGGTTCCACCAAAAGGTCCAAATTTCCAGTAATTTTACGATCAAAAAACGGTAAATAAAGTAGAAGGATGTTACCTGAATCGGAAGCTTGAATCTAAACGAAGGAGGAGGCCAGAAATTCCAAGAATAATCTTCCCAAGTATGAAACCCTAGCTTTTCCTTTTCTTCTTTCTTTTCTTTTTCCTCTCCAATTCCCAGCCGTTTTTCTCTCTTTTTTTACTCTCAAAAGCTCTCCTAATTGTCACTTTCTCTCTCAGCTTTCCCACCTCTTTGTTAAACCCTAATCTAGGCTATTTATAGCCACCAAACCTAGAACTAAGGGTTTTGATGTTCTTGGGATGAGGTGAGCTAATTTTGAATGTTAGATGAGTTGTTAGGGGTTAGGGGTGAGTTGGGGAATGTTTAAATAGGTTTCTTATCGTTCAAGCATCGGAACATACAGCTGGAAAAGGATGATCCAATTTGGAAAAATCCACATTTTTTTTTTCGCTTCGATCAAGTTATGGACTAGTTACTGGACTGATCCACAGAATGGTCCGTTTTTGACTTTTTTTTTTTTTAAAGAAAAAACCTACAAAAATGAGGAAAATGTGTTAGAATATTCAAAAATAAATAACTAAACATTAATAGATAAAAACATAGGAAAACAAATAAAATAGTCAAAATTTGGTGTCTACAAGTTGAATTTAGTAATGTTATTAGTTGTTGTTTGATTTGGAATGGTTATTTACGTTCACTTTCGAAGTGTTATTAGTTATTCGAACGAGTAAGTCCTGGTGAGAGTTCCCCGAACCCTATGACTCGCCTTTGGGGGAAGTAGGGTCGTCACACGAATCATATTCACAAAACACATAACATACATTGAAACTCACCACAGTAGTAAAGTTCTGTAAGGCCTAAAGACAACCTAAGGGGGGGTGAATTAGGTTGATTAAGAACTAATCAAATAATGCCCCTTTTTCAAATTTTAATCACAACTTCTCACACAAATAATATGTCAAGCAAATAGACAATCAAGACCGAGATGTATAGATGATATTTCAATCAAAGAGTTCGAAAAGAAGATTGAAAAGAAACAGATTTAGAGAGCAAACCAAACTTCTTCAAAGCTCCACTTGAGCTTGAAGAAAATTCCTCAAATAAAGCTTCTTCAATTTGATGAGATTCGATCAACCTTGTGTACAATAGAAGGATCACCAAGTTAGGAAGTTTTACACTCTTTATAGAAAACCCTCACAAAACTACACAAATGATCAACTCACTCACAATTGAAAATCTTGTCAATGTACTCACACTTCAAGACTAACAATTGTTACTCAAAAAGAGTATTTTCTAGCTAAATCACTCTTAAGAACTTGTTTTTCAGACAAGGCATGTATTTATAGGAGACCAAAAAGTGCCTTGAAATTGAGGTCAACGGATAGAAGAAACTGAAGAGTCAACTAGCCGTAGGAGTTATCGGACGTCCAACACTCTGTTGTACGTCCGATGCTAGCGTCCGATAGGCTGTTTCGATCTTTATCGGACGGTCGATGGATATTTCTGCGTCCGATGGGCTTTGCATCTGACAACGACCAGTGAGCTCAGAAAATCTTCATGAAAATGATTGGACGGCCGATACATGTTTTTGCGGCCGATGGGCTTGCATCCGAAAGCGGCCAGAGAGCTCAAAAAAAGTTCTTGGATATCTTCGGACGTCCGTTGTGGTTTTTGTACGTCCGAAAGAAGTGTCCGATAGACCCCCTGTCTATCGGACGTCTGATACTTCCAATTGAACGTCCGATAGAGAAGTTTCGAGTTTTATCGGACGTCTGATATAAGTATCGTCCGTCCGACAGTCAACAGTTCTGAAAACTCCTTTTGATAGGTTTCTTCAACAAGATTCCTTGCCTTGATGACCTATGCTGTTAATGATCTCAATGGAAAATGTTAGACCAATTTCTTCAATTGTTTTGTAATTGTCAAAATTCGGGATCACGATTAACATTCTCCCCCTTTTTGATGATGACAAAACAATTGAATGTGATTTGAAAATATTGAATTGAAAAGCTCAAAAAAACTCAAAAGCTCCCACTTACTCGAATGCCTATCTAAATTTAGATGAATAAAAAAGCTCCCCCTTACTCGATTACTACGACTTTTTTGATTAAAATACAACATGTCAAAATTCGAGTTCAAATCACAGTTTTTCTCCCCCTTTTTGTCATCACATATGAACTCCTCAACACAAAATGTGCTAAACAAACAATGAAATCTTCAATACCAAATGTGCTTGTAACAATATACCATTTGCAACTTGCCAGGTCAAAAGAAACAAGAACAACAACAACCAAGTCCGAATCCAACAACAACAATCAGATTGAATTCCATTATTTCAATCGAATCCAATCGATATAATGCGTATTCAATCAACAACATTCAACAACGTAATCACATTTGGATCCGTGGATAGCGAAGATCACATTCCAAAGCCATTCAATGGCATCTACCATCACGTACCAAATCCAATCAAGCACAATTAAATAAGATACATTACCAAGATATCACAACCTCAAAGACATATTATGAAAGAAAGTCAAATTATTATCATTAACTACAAATAAAGTCAACAAAAGTAATCAAGTACGATTCCTCAAGGGAATTACAAAAGACTAAAAGTAAGGATATAGTTTAATACACTTCCATCATTAGCAAAAAGAGAACAAAAAAGAAATTTATGCATTCTAATGGTGAAGTGCGATGCATCTTAGAGTGCCTAAAGTGTAAATGTGGATCTTGTTCCGTGTCGCCTTCGATAAGTCGGTAGGCTGAATCATCCTCTTCTTCGCCTCTTCACCATCTTTCTCTTCCTCTTCCCTTCCACAACAACCGGTTCTTTTCCTTTTCGGATGATGAGGGATAACGCTGTGGTTGGTGATTGGCCACCCTTGGGCCTCCAATGTAGGATCAATTCATGGCTCTTTGGCTTTGAGAAGGATTTTCATCCGCTGGAGGAGGAAATAACAGATTTCTTTTGTCAAGAAAATCAGATTTTTGGTCGGATGTCATGGTTAACATAAGAACATGTTCGAGTAGAAGAACATGACTCTTGAGCTCACTTAGCAGTTCCATGACTTCAGATTGAGGAGAAATTCTAGATAATCGACTTCCTAGGATGAATAGATGGAACCGGAGTGAACCTAAGAGTTCTCGTGATACTAGGAGACATGAGTATCATGTGTTTTTCGAACGCGGACACGATGCGATCCTTGGTGCACCAAGTGTAACAGCCCCACATCCCCTTAAGGCTAACCAGAGGGGTTAGCGGACTGTCTGCCCAGCTCTCGCCAGGACTCAAGCATTCAAATCGTTACTAGCTTAAACGTGCAATTTCCCCAATTTAACATAACGTTTACACTAAAACTGAGAAGAGCATTTAAACTTAAAATTTACAGTCATCCATTTAAAAATACTCACAATCCTCGAGCCAAAGCTCATACAATTTCATAAGCTTAAAGTACTCAACATCAAACAAATATACGTAATGTAGCTTAGACTGAGACCAAAATCAAAAGATCAAGACGCTAGCCCTAGCTATGCCTCGGGATTCTCTTCACCTGTTAAGGAAAATAAAAGGGAACGGGGGTGAGCTAAAAAGCTCGTGAGTTTTCAAAATTCATGCACAGGCACTTAAAGCGGTAAAATTGCAAGTAGATAATTAGAACACATAAACAAATTCCATTAACACACATTGAGGATACATGGGGCTCGTGAGCCAATTTCCACTTTCAGAGCAATTATAGTAGTCGACACTCCGTCGACTTTCAATCCAAGTAGACACTAATTCTTCCACCAACTCCATCCACCTTACTCCCCACCGGAGACGCCACTTAATTCAACAATAAACAGTAGACAGGAAATTTACTCAAGGCACACGGCCAAGAGTAAGTATATTTCATGTTTTCCATCTCCCAAGTTTAATACATGCAATAATTCAAATTTCCGACTCTACAAAAAGGGAGCAATAAAGTATACTCTCCTTTAAGTGAGCGGTCCATCAAATTCTCAATTTCACATTTCAATCAAATAACAAGTCATGAAACACGTGCATACATAAAGTGTTCCAATGAAAGCATTTTAACATGCATTGAAAACTCACCGACAAAATAGGGGTCGGAGTCCAAGTTTTGATCAATTGCGAAATCCGCACTCTGCCCTAAAATAATTAAAAGACAACAAAAATGAGTTTTCTTAATCACTGGTTAAGTTTAATTCAAAAAGTCGAAAGTTCGACAATTTTCCAAGTTGAGCTGAAAACTTTGAAAAATCATAACTCAAGTTATACAAGTCGGAATTCTACTCATTTGGTACCGTTAGCAACCTCTTTATTCTACTCATTTGGTACCGTTAGAAACCTCTTTGAAAGCTCTAAAACTTTTCAGAAGACATCAAATTGAAATTATGGACGAAATTAACCCAGATTTTCGTTGAACATTCTGCTACAGTAAAATGACAGTGCTCGTCAGGCTGGACATCCAGCACACTTTGAAAATTCGGAAAAAATTACAGAAAATTAATTAACCTCTGAAATTCATACACAATATATTCCTACATAAGAATTTTCAACAGCCACTGACGGAACTCAATTCCGACATCCGAGCATGAAATGACAACAGTGCAAACAGAGGCAGTTCGAAATTCTGCAGTTCTGGAAATATGAAGATACAGGGCAGATTTCAAGTTGCTATTTGAGTAACGAATTCAAGTCCAAAAATTGTCAAATTTGGCACACTAATACTTCCATATATCAAATAGATTCATACCAAATTTCAGCTTAAAATACAAACGGGAAGGCAGTTTTCTACATGCCCAAAGTTCGCTCAACTCATTCAACCAAAACTGGAAAATTTTGATCCTTCACTTATATCATCTAGTTCATGCCTCAAATTAACTTCATTTGTCCTAATTTTCAAAACCAAGCTAGTATTGAACTTCCTAAGCCTAATTATGATCAAAAATGGTCACATCTTTTGGCAAGAATATCACAAAATAATCCTCAAAATTCGGACAGCATAACCCCTCATTTTCCAGCTTCCACTTTGCAACTTAGCAACCCTCAAACATCAACTCTTGAAGAGCTTTTTGTGGGACAAAATAACAGCTTAACATTCATCACTTAAACATCAAATTCAGCCTCTTAACTAGCCAAAAAATACAGCCACGAAATTCAAGGAAAAATCAGAAAATTCAACCCCCAATTTTTCCTTCCTTAGCCGGTTTTCCTCTTTTGATGTTCATCAAACTTTTAACCATCCTCATCATACATAATGCACTTAGATAACATCATCTAACCATCTAACAGTCAATTACACACATTTGGTGGGAATTCAAGAGCCCACCGTTTCTTCCATAGCCATCAAATTCCACAAATCAACTTCATATACAAAGCTATAAACACATAAGTCAAGGTTTCTAAAACCTTTCAACATCCCAACCTATCAACATGCTTTCAAATGGAATGGATGAAATGAAGTTCAAGTTTCTAGTTTTACCTCTTGCAAGAAACAAGTGAAAGTCCTCCAAGGAAATGCCAAACAAAAGCTTCCAAATGCTCCTAGCCCAAGCCTTTCCACCAAGCTCAAGTTCAATCCAAGAGTGATGAAGTTTTTGTTGGTGATTTTTGCAAGAAATGGAGGAGGAAAATCGATGGAAAATGAAGAGGAGGAAGAAGAGGGAGTTCGGGTGAAGGGAGGAAGAATGGCACTAGTTTTTTAAGCAATTTTTTTTTTTTTTAAATAAGGAAGAAAGGAAGACGAGACACAAGTCTTGTCTTGCCTTAATGAAGGTTGACTATTAAGGCCATTCTTATCTATTTGGAGGGAAAAATAAGGGCTTAATTATGCTTGAAATTAAGGGCTAATTTTCGGCTAGGAGGGGGGAGGAAGAATAGGAAAATTTTCGTAAGAGCTAGAAGGAATTGGTTGGAAGAAATAATTAGTTGGAATTCTAAGTTTAACGAGGTTAATCCAAATCTTAACTAAAATTTTCAAAACCCTAATTAATCACCTTCAATGACCCAAATCCAGTCATTTAATCACACTTCCAACTTATCAGTGATCATCCCTACTTATCTCCACTAGTTTACTTACAGTCCGAATTTACCTCGAAAAACGTGCCTTTGACATTTTACCACTAATAAATGCTTCGAGACGTAATTTACGGAAAATAGAGTTAAAATTAAATGAAGTATTATAAATGAGGAAAAATCGAATATCACAAAATAATTAAAGACATAATTATATAAATAATTGGATTTTCAAATTTTTGAAATTAAAAATAAATTTTTTTTTTTTAAATTCGAGGCCGTTACATTCTCCCCTCCTTAAAAGAATTTTGTCCTCAAAATTCTCACCTTGTTAAACAAATAATTTTGGATATTTCTTCTGCATTTCCTCTTCCAACTCCCAAGTTGCTTCCTCCACATCGTGGTTTTCCATGGGACTTTAACTGAGGAATTTTCTTCGTCCCAAATCCTTCACTCGATCGAATCTTTACAGGTATTTCCTCATACGAGTGTCTCCCATCTCAATCTCGTCCTAATTGCAAAACGTGACTCGGATCTGGGTGATACTTCTTGAGCATTGAGATATGGAAAACATTGTGAATCTTGGACATGCTAGTCGGTAAATCCAGTTGATAAGCCACTTTTCCAACCCGCTTAAGTATCTCAAACGGTCCTACGTACCTCGGCTTCAATTTCTTCCCCTTTTTAGACACTACACCACCTTTCACGGGCTTCACCCGCAAGAAGACTTTATCACCTACTTCAAACTCCAAATCTTTTCTCCTATTATCCGAGTAGCTCTTTTGCCGACTCTGGGCCGTCTGAAACCTTTCTCGAACTACCTTCACCTTTTCATAAGCCTCCTCAATCCAAGGGATAGCAGTCGAATTAAGAACTTTCTTTTCCCCTACTTCATCCCAATGAATCGGTGATCGGCATCTTCTCCCATAAAGTGCCTCATAAGGTGCCATTTGAATCGTGGCATGATAGCTATTATTGTATGCAAACTCGACCAACGTCATGTACCGACTCCAACCTTCACCAAAATCCATTATACGACCTTAACATATCCTCCAAAGTCTGAATGGTCCTCTGGACCGACCATCATGTCTGGGATGTGGGGCTGTACTCAAGTTTAATTTGGTCCCCAAGGTCTCTTGCAACTTTTGCCAAAACCTCGAAACAAACCTAGGGTCTCGGTCGGAAACAATACTTACTGGAATTCCATGCAATCTCACTATCTCATCCAAATAGAGTCTCGCCAATTTCTCCAAAGGATACTTCATATTCACCGGTAGAAAATGCTGGACTTAGTTAGTCGGTCTGACCACCCACAAGGCATCATGTCCCTTTTGACTCCTTGGCAGTCCGGTAATCCATAGTAATATGTTCCCATTTCCATTCAAGGATTTCTAAGGGTTGTAGAAGTCCCAAGGCTTTTGGTGTTCTTCACTGTTGGCAAGTAAGACAAGTACGCACATATTTAGCCATCTCTCTTTAATCCATCCCACCGATGCAGTTCTTTCAAATCTTGGTACATCTTATTACTCCCGGGGTGAATAGTATACTTGGACCGATGTGCTTCTTCTAGAATCTCTCTCTTTAAAATCTCATCATTCGGCACTACTATCCTCTCCCGGAACCTTAACACTCCTTGGTCGGTTTTAAAATCCGAGTCTCCTTTACGGACTTTTTCCGGTAATTCGGTACTCTTGGATCTTTTGACCTTCCTTAATTTCTAATGGAGATCTTAATTCCACATTTCCAAAAATAACCTTCTGCGTCCCAAGACAAGGTTTCCATTCACTTACTTGCTCTAACATTTCCCATTCCTTCACTATCAAACTCGCTACTTGAGCCTTGCGACTTAACGCATCAGCTACAACATTTGCCTTTCCAGGATGATATTTTATGGAGCAATCATAATCCTCAAGAAACTCTACCCACCTTCTTTGCCTTAAATTCAATTCCTTTTGAGAAAACAAATATTTCAAACTCTTATGGTCCGTGAACACCTCAAAAGTAACCCCAGATAAATAATGTCTCCACTTCTTCAAAGCAAAAACAGCTGCCGCTAACTCTAGGTCATGTGTTGGGTAGTTCTGTTCATGGGGTTTCAACTTCCTAGAAGCATATGCTATGACTTTTCTATTTTGCATCAAAACACAACCCAATCCATCCTTAGAGGCATCTGAATAGACCACAAATCCTTCTTTACCATCAGGTAGAGTTAAGATCGGTGCCTCAGTTAACCATTTCTTCAATTCTTGAAACCTTTCTTCACACTTAGGACTCCAAAGGAATTTTCCATGTTTCTTAGTCAAGTCGGTCAAAGGTCCGGTAATTCTTGAAAAATCCTGAATGAACCGACGATAATAACCAGCTAATCCTAAGAAACTTCTCACCTCAGTAGGATTTTCAGGTCTCTTCCAATGTATAACAGCTTCCACTTTAGATGGGTCAACTGCAATTCCATCCTTGGAAATTCTATGCCCTAGAAAAGATACTTCTTTCAACCAAAATTCACACTTACTAAACTTGGCAAACAACTTGTGCTCTCGGAGGGTTTGCAATACAATCTTCAAATGTTCGGCATGGTCTTCTAGGGTTTTAGAATACACCAATATATCATCAATAAAGATCACCACAAACCGATCCAAATAGGGCTTGAATACACGTTGCATCAAATCCATGAATGCGGCCGGAGCATTCGTTAACCCAAAAGGCATCACTACGAACTCATAATGTCGATATCTTGAGTTGAAAGCTGTTTTCGGCACATCCTCTTTCCTAATCCTCAACTGGTAATATCCCTGTCTAAGATCCAGTTTGGAGAATACCACTGACCCTTGCAATTGATCAAATAACTCGTCAATGAGTGGTAAGGGATACTTGTTCTTAATTGTCACATCATTCAACCCCCGATAGTCTATACACAGCCTTAAACTACCATCTTTCTTTTTAACGAACAATACTGGTGCTCCCCAAAATCACTTTCCCTGATAAAACCTCACTCCAGAAGATCTTGTAACTGTACCTTCAACTCTTTAAGTTCAGCCGGAGCCATCCTATAGGGAGTCTTAGAAATTGGTGCCGTTCTGTGTACTAGATCAACCTTGAACTCTCACCGGGAGGTAAAGACTCCAATTCCTCAGGAAACACATCGGGAAAATCCCTAGCAATCGGCACGTCTTCCAACTTCATCTTATCATTTGGAGGATTTATAAGAAAGGCCAAATACCCTTGACCTCCCTTACTTAGAAGTTTTCTAGCCCTAATACCCGAAATAAGGGCCGATGAAGCTAACATTCCTCTAACATCCAATCTCAATGTCGCCTCTCCCGGCATCTCAAATTCCACAACTTTCAACCTACAATCCACCTTGGCATGGTGTTTAGCTAAGCAATCCATCCCAATAATCACATCATACCCCTTAATATCCGGACTTACCTGGATCACCATTAATTTTCTCTCTCTATCCACAATTCACAATTTTTTATACACCAAACTTCAGTAATCAAACTTTTGTCCCCTGTTGGTGTTCTAACCTCTAGGTCAAAGGTAACCTAACAGGTTTATATCTATACCACAAACAAATGCAGGATTAACAAAAGAATGGGTGGCACCGGGATCAATTAAAACTCTAGCTAAGTGATGAGGGGAATGGTACCTTCGACCTACTTGGTCGGCGAGCACCTCTTGATGATCCAACATAGACTTCGGTACTACGGTCCTACTTCCCACTAAACTAGCTTGGCTGGGTTCGACTGGACACCACTCGATCTGGGTTTGAGGACGGAAGATATTTGATGATCTGAACTTCCACACCTTAGGCATTTTCCTTACTTCTTCCAGCATTCATTGGCGGTGTGGTTTGGTTTTCCACAAAACCACACGTAAGACCTGGTGGAGGCTTGGCTCCCAGTGAAACACTCCTCGTTGAGCCTCTACCGATGACCCTCTAGATGCCCCTCCTCAGGAAAGGTTCCCCTTGAAGTCCCGAGGGCCCACTGAGCCCCTCCCAAACTTGGAAGGTGGGGCACTGGTCTATTGGACCCGACCACTAGAAGGGTACTCCTTTCTTGGCATGAAAACTTTTGGTTGAGCCTTGGCGGTCTCGATCCTGGGCTTTCTCAATAGCCTCACTAAACCTGCTTATTTGGGCTGCCGCTAACCCTTCTTGAATCTCCAAATTCAAGCCCTGAGTAAAACGTCTAATTCTTCTTGGCTCCGTTGCCACCAATTCTGGGGCAAACTTAGACAATTTGGTAAATTGGGCCTCGTGTCCACACCTCGAAGCCCACACTTAACCTGTGAAGTCATCTTCCCTCTTTTCTTGTACCAGGAGGAAGAAACTTAGAGTAAAACTCAGGTAAAATTCTCCCAAGTCCTAGGAGTCGGTCCATCCCATTTGGCCGAATCATGTTCCACCATGATCCGGCAGCTCCTTCAAACTGGAAGGCGGCAAAAGATACCCGTCTTTCCTCTGTATAATTCAGGGTACCCAAGATATCAGAAATTCGCGCCAACCACCCCTCAGCGACCTCCGGATCAGGTCCCCCAAAGAACTTAGGTGGGGCAAACCTTTGAATCTCTAAAGCCCTATCCCGCCTTACCCTCGTGGCCCCTGATTGGACCCGACCTTGTTGGTCCACCCGGAGCAAGATGCCGTCATCGGTTTATGGCGTTACCACTTGTTCCCAAGTCTACCCCTTGACCTTGTCCCAAACCTGCCTTGACCTTGTCAGCTCTGACCCTGGTGTCTCCCTCATTTGGGTTGTCCAGCCTAGTCCTCTACACCGGCCTCGGCCTCGCCCGTCTACCGTCCATGATTTCTATAATAGGTAGACATAATTAAAATACAAATATAATATAAAATAAAATTTTATACATGATATCTGAACAAGGTAAAATGAGATAAAAGAAAAGAAAATGTAAAGAAATAATACAAATTAAAATGAATCATTTAACAAATTAAACCGAGAAGCAAACAGGAGAATTTTTCTAAAGTTAACGAATTTTCATATATATAGCGGTGGGAATTCAAGATACTCACGATAGCATGTTTATCACAAAGTGTACAAAAAGTGCTTTCACAGTCAATTTACCACACAAAATTTAATGGTGAAAGCAATAGATAAACATACATCCTGGGGACGAAAATCCCCTAATAAAGTCTTTCCTAGCAGTTAATAAAACCATAGCCTAATACTCTAGAACTAATCCTCTAGTCCTCAGCGAGGGACCATCGGGAGGGTACCCTCGGGCAGGGTCCTCCTCCTCCTCCCTCCTCCGAAGGTCGTCCCCCCATCGAGGATATCCTCATAAGCCTCGCCTGAGCGAGTCCTCATCAAGGCCCCATCAAGCATGGCATCTGGTCACATCACTACAATATCCTCGGGGTGGTGAGGTCGCCCCTAATCCTAGCAGACCACTCATGGACCTGCGTCCACATCCCTATCAAGTCGGGCGAAACCTGCGGACGATGCGGTGGCCTAGTCTCTGCTCAGGTGTCCCCGGTTCTCCAATACCTCGACCCGATCCACCAACTCTGGGATGCGCTCTGATAGCCATGATATCTCTCACCACCATGTTCTCCTCGCAGCTCTCTAGTGGCATCTAGTAGCTCCCGGCGCTCAATCGTCCATAGATAAAACCACGGCATTAGGGTGGGAGGCAGGCTCCTACACGGCACCTCGAACCTCCCCTCGGCGTGGGGTGAACAACAGGCTGGTGTGGTCGCCCCACTCACTCTATTGCGTCTTGGCTAGCGGTGGCTCATGACCATTGGCCCCCCCCATTAGCTCAGTAGCTCCATTACCACCTTCCATACCTACACCCAAAATCAAAACTTAAAGTTAGGACTTTTTCAATATTCAAGGTAGCTAAAATATCAAGCTTAAAATACAAGAAACCATTCTAAAAGAACTTTTAAAATTTCCTTTATAGACTTCTAACCTAGGCTCGATACCACACATGTACCCACCCCACACTCCCCTAAAGCTTGTAGGAGGGGTTAGCTGGATTGTCTACTTCGCCAGGGACTCAAGCATTCAAATCATTACTAGCTTAAACGTGCAATTTCCCCAATTTAACATAACGTTTACACTAAAACTGAGAAGAGCATTTAAACTTAAAATTTACAGTCATCCATTTAAAAATACTCACAATCCTCGAGCCAAAGCTCATACAATTTCATAAGCTTAAAGTACTCAACATCAAACAAATATACTGGAATGTAGCCATTTTCGAGACCAAAATCAAAAGATCAAGGCGCCTAGCCCTAACTTCACATTCTCTTCACTGTTAAGGAAAATAAAAGGGAACGGGGGTGAGCTAAAAAGCTCGTGAGTTTTCAAAATTCATGCACAGGCACTTAAAGCGGTAAAATTGCAAGTAGATAATTAGAACACATAAACAAATTCCATTAACACACATTGAGGATACGGGGGCTCTCAGGAGCCAATTTCCACTTTTCAGGAGCAATTATAGTAGTGACACCTCCGACTTTCAATCAAGTAGAGCGACTCTTCACGTAACTCCATCCACCTTACTCCCCTGCCCGCAGACCAATTTAATTCAACAATAAGCGAGACAGGAAATTTACTCAAGGCACACGGCCAAGTAAGTATATTTCATGTTTTCCATCTCAAGTTTAATACATGCAATAATTCAAATTTTCGACTCTACAAAAGGGAGCAATAAAGTATACTCTCCTTTAAGTGAGCGGTCCATCAAATTCTCAATTTCACATTTCAATCAAATAACAAGTCATGAAACACGCATACATAAGTGTTCCAATGAAAGCATTTTAACATGCATTGAAAACTCACCGACAAAATAGGTCGAGTCCAAGTTTTGATCAATTACGAAATCGCACTCTGCCCTAAAATAATTAAAGACAACAAAATGAGTTTTCTTAATCACTGGTTAAGTTTAATTCAAAAAGTCGAAAGTTCGACAATTTTCCAAGTTGAGCTGAAAACTTTGAAAAATCATAACTCAAGTTATACAAGTCGGAATTCTGCTCATTTGGTACCGTTACAAACCTCTTTGAAAGCTCTAAAACTTTTCAGAAGACATCAAATTGAAATTATGGACGAAATTAACTCAGATTTTCGTTGAACATTCTGCTACAGTAAAATGACAGTGCTCGTCAGGCTGGACATCCAGCACACTTTGAAAATTCGCCAAAAATTACAGAAAATTAATTAACCTCTGAAATTCATAAAAAATATATTCCTACATAAGAAGTTTCAACAGCCACTGACGGAACTCAATTCCGACATCCGAGCATGAAATGAAAACAGTGCAAACAGAGGCAGTTCGAAATTCTGCAGTTCTGGAAATATGAAGATACAGGGCAGATTTCAAGTTGCTATTTGAGTGACGAATTCAAGTCCAAAAATTGTGACATTTGGTACACTAATACTTCCATATATCAAATAGATTCATACCAAATTTCATCTTAAAATAAAAACGGGAAGGCAGTTTTCTACATGCCCAAAGTTCGCTCAACTCATTCAACCAAAACTGGAAAATTTTGATCCTTCACTTATATCATCTAGTTCATGCCTCAAATTAACTTCATTTGTCCTAATTTTCAAAACCAAGCTAGTATTGAAATTCCTAAGCCTAATGATGATCAAAAATGGTCACATCTTTTGGCAAGAATATCACAAAATAATCCTCAAAATTCGGACAGCATAACCCCTCATTTTCCAGCTTCCACTTTGCAACTTAGCAACCCTCAAACATCAACTCTTGAAGAGCTTTTTGTGGGACAAAATAACAGCTTAACATTCATCACTTAAACATCAAATTCAGCCTCTTAACTAGCCAAAAAATACAGCCACAAAATTCAAGGAAAAATCAGAAAATTCAACCCCCAATTTTTCCTTCCTTAGCCGGTTTTCCTCTTTTGATGTTCATCAAACTTTTAACCATCCTCATCATACATAATGCACTTAGATAACATCATCTAACCATCTAACAGTCAATTACACACATTTGGTGGGAATTCAAGAGCCCACCGTTTCTTCCATAGCCATCAAATTCCACAAATCAACTTCATATACAAAGCTATAAACACATAAGTCAAGGTTTCTAAAACCTTTCAACATCCCAACCTATCAACATGCTTTCAAATGGAATGGATGAAATGAAGTTCAAATTTCTAGTTTTACCTCTTGCAAGAAACAAGTGAAAGTCTTCCAAGGAAATGCCAAACAAAAGCTTCCAAATGCTCCTAGCCCAAGCCTTTCCACCAAGCTCAAGTTCAATCCAAGAGTGATGAAGTTTTTGTTGGTGATTTTTGCAAGAAATGGAGGAGGAAAATCGATGGAAAATGAAGAGAAGGAAGAAGAGGGAGTTCGGGTGAAGGGAGGAAGAATTGCACTAGTTTTTTAAGCAATTTTTTTTTTTTTAAATAAGGAAGAAAGGAAGACGAGACACAAGTCTTGTCTTGCCTTAATGAAGGTTGACTATTAAGGCCATTCTTATCTATTTGGAGGGAAAAATAAGGGCTTAATATATGCTTGAAATTAAGGGCTAATTTTAGGCTAGGAGGGAGGAAGAATAGGAAAATTTTAAGAGCTAGAAGGAATGGTTGGAAGAAATAATTAGTTGAATTCTAAGTTTAACGAGGTTAATCCAAATCTTAACTAAAATTTTCAAAACCTAATTAATCACCTTCAATGACCCAAATCCAGTCATTTAATCACACTTCCAACTTATCGATTGATCATCCCTACTTATCTCCACTAGTTTACTTACGGTCAGATTTACCTCGAAAAACGTGCCTTTGACATTTTACCACTAATAAATGCTTCGAGACGTAATTTACGGAAAATAGAGTTAAAATTAAATGAAGCATTATAAATGAGGAAAAATCGAATATCACAAAATAATTAAAGACATAATTATATAAATAATTGATTTTCAAATTTTGAAATTAAAATAAATTTTTTTTTTTTTTTAAATTGAGGGCGTTACATTAGTCACCGTTAAGGAAAACAAAGGGAGCTAAGGGTGAGCTAAAAGCTCATGAGTTTCAAAATTCATGCACATGCACTTAACGGTAAAATTAAAAGTGAATAAATAAAACACATAGACAAATCAAATTCACACACAATGAGGATCAGTCTCAGAAATTCCACATTTCCAGAGCATTTATAGTAATTCGACACCACGTCGACTTTCAATCAAGTGAGCGACTTTTCACGCCAAACTCAAGCACCAAACTCCCCTACCAGGGCCGCCGTAAACATTTAAGCAGTGAATAGTAAGCGGTAGCCACTCCAAGGCACGCGACCAAGAGTGGTGGTAACACCTCTCCATCTCCAAATTTGACACATGCAAAATATTTAAATTACCAACTCTACAAAGGGAGCAATAAAGTATACTCCTTTAGGTGAGTGGTTCATCAAATTTCCATTTTCACAGTCAAATCAAGCAACAGGTCATGGTACACATACATTCACAAAGCATTTAAACGAAAACATTTAACAGGCATTGAAAACTCACCGATAAAGTGCAGGTCGGAATCCAAATTTTGGCCAAGTGGCAAATCAACACTTCGCCCTAAAATAACGAAAAGAGAGCGAAAATAAGTTTTCCTAGTTCACTGGCCAAATTTCATTCAAAAAGTAGAAAGTTTGACAATTTCGTAATTCAAGCTGAAAATTTTAAAAAATCATAACTCAAGTTATACAAGTCAGAATTTTGCACATTTGGTACCGTTGGAAACCTCTTTGAAAGTTCTAAAACTTTGTAGAAGACATCCAATTAAAATTCTGGGTGAAAACTGCCCAGATTTTCGTTCAACAGAAAGCTACAGTACAGAGACAGGGCATATCAGGCTGGCCATCCAGGCTATTTTGAAAATTCTCCATAAATTACAGAAAATTATTTAGCCTCTGAAATTCATACACAATATATTAATACATAAGGAGTTTCAACAGCCACTAACGGAACTCAATTCCGACACCCGAGCATGAAATTATAACAGTTCAAATAGAGGGGGTTCAAATTTCTGAAATTTCTGGGTTTCGAACTTACAGGACAGAGTTTAAAGCCCGGTTTGAGTGATGATTTCATGTCTAAAAATTACCAAATTTGGTACACTAATACTTCCATATATAGGCTAAGTTCATACCAAATTTCAACCAAAAATTCGAATGGAAAGGCAGTTTTCTTCGTACCCAAAGTTCGCTCATTGAAACTTCTCAAACCAGTGAAGTGTAATTCCTCTTCTTCTACTCTCTCATAATCAACATATACTAGTACCATTTGACCTAAAATTCGACCCTAAGCTGGTATTAGTCTTCCTTAACCTAATGATGATCAAAAATGGTCACAACTTTTAACAAAATTATCACAAAATAATCCCATAAAGATTCGGGCAGCATATGCCCCAATTTTCCAGATTCTACTTCCAACTTGGCAACCCTAATTGCAACAACTCTTGAAGGGCTTTTGTGGGGGAAAAATAACAGCTTAACAATCCACATTTAAACATCAAATTCAGCCCTTAAACTAGCCAAAAATACAGCCACGAAATTAAACCAAAAATCAGAAAATTCACCTCCAAAATTTTTCCTCAAGCCGGTTCTTCCTTGAGATTTTCCACCAATTCTCAACTACTCAATTTCCATATAATCACACACAATACATCATTTATCAAGCTAGTAGACATTTACACATCTTTGTGGGAATCCAAGAGCCCACACATCAAACATAGCCAACAAATACAACCCATTGCAACTCTAACAACTACAACTCCAAGAATCAAACTCAAAGCTTTTATCTTTAGTGTAGAAAAATTACCTCTTCTTCTAGTTGTTTGAGCAAGATTAAGATGACCCAAAAAATCTATCACCAAGAGCTCCTTTCCACCTCAAGATTGGTCAGCCCTCTCCTTCAAGAGCTCCCAAGCTTCAAGTCTTCTAAACAAGTGTTTTGCAAGGAAATGAGGGGTTTTCTTTGAGAGGAAAATGGAGGGTTGAAGCCGCTGAAATGGAGAGCTTGAGGAGAGGATGAAGAGCAATTTTAGTTGAGAAAGTGGGAGAGAGTGGTCGGCTGAAATGGAGGAAGAGAAGAGAAAATTGGATTGTTTGGTCATAAAGATTTGACAAGACATAAAGCCCAAATTCATGGGTTATTATCTTATCTAAATTTCCATGTCTTGCAACTTGATTTTGGAGGAATGGAATGACTAATTTAGCTAGAAGATTAAAGGGGTAATCTTGGTTAAGAGGAGAGAGAGAAAGGAAAAAATTGAAGTAAATTGGAAAATAAGCGGATAAACAGTTAAAATCCTAACTCGAAATTTGTCCAACTAGGGTTTTAAGGTTTCAAAACCCCACGTAATCTCACCGTCCCTTGATTATATTCTTAACCCACAGTGATCATTCTTACATTCCATCGCCACGCCACTCTCGCCCAGAATCTTACCTCTAAAACTATTTTCTCATTTTCTATCTAATTGATACTAAAAAGATCAAGTTTAAAATAAAATAAATGAAATGTTGAAAATCAACGAGGAAATAAGTGTGAAATAAATTTAAAAAATTGGGTTCCCAAAAATAAAAATGAATTTCCATTTAAATTTTCTGGAAAATATGTTTGAGTACGATATTAAAATAATCAAATAAACTGATGACAATATTAATAATATTTAGAATAATAAATACTAATAATATTTAAAAATAAATTTTTGAGGCCCTTACACCAAGCACCATCAAAGAATTTCAAATTCTTTCTTTCAAAATATGATTTTGAAAAGACAGAAGTGATGAGTCCTTAGGACAAACACCACTTATAGGAACTCTAAAATGTTCGAAAATGGGGTTAAAACTTGCCATAGATAGTTTCCTCTTGTATCTAAGGTGCATAGTTTCATCAGAATTTGCACATGACAAAGCGAAATCAATCCTAATTTTCTCAACAAAACAATAAAAGCAGATACAACTCCATTTTTTTTATTTGCATCCGTTTGACCATCGGTTGGAACAAGCATTTGAAATAATTGAAAAGTGATCAGATTTTTGGACTCAAATCTTCCAACTTAGCATCCATAGGGGTTTGAAAAGGGGATTGAAAGTATGTCATTAACTTTTCAGCATTGAAATGGTTTATGCTAGTCGGCTTTTCCTCATAAGAAAAGAAATTTGCAATTTTGCTTTTGCAAACCAAACTCAATGGTAGTTTTCAAGATTTCATTAACCACACGAAGTCAAATACTAAATCAACACCAATGATACGAGATTTCAGCATCACGAATCACCCTTCCTAAGGTTAGTAAAGAACGATACATCATATCGAGGATAATAGATGTTTGGCATAATAATAATGATGTGAGACCATTTTTTGGAATGCAAATAGCCTAAGGGACCACTCTAGATCGATTTTCTTGAACTTCGCACGGTCAATAGATCTTTGAATAATGAAGCCTTTTGAGAGAATAGAAAATCTAGATTCAAAATCAATAAACTTGGGCGTAGGAATGGGTTTTGTGATAACCCGAGAATTGGCTTGAGTAACTGAGCTGAAGCTTGTTGGGCAGTTGCGAGCCCGCGTTTAGTCCTTAAATTTAGGTCCGTTTAGCCTTAGCAAAGGAGTATCTTCATCTCACCTCTTGTCCGGCGAATGATGACATAAGCTCCACGAAAGCATACCTTGCTTGTGTGTGTGATATGAGTGATGATAAGGTGTCTATGTGAGATGCGTGAGAGATGAACTAGCAAACTAGGTGATAATGTATCGGTTTTGCAATCCAAAAAAAGGAGAAAAGAGAGTTTAAGGTTTTGGATGGGATTTGGAAGTGAAAAGAAGAGTGTTTTATAGGGAGGAAGATTGATGAAATTTTGACCGCAATAGATGAGTGATGAAGTCTGAAATTTCAATTTTGAAAATGGTAAATTTAGCTTGGAATTTGAGTTTTGAATTTGGTAGTTAGGAAGGTGCGTCCAGGTATTAATTAGTGTTTGGCCGATGGAAATGAAATGAAGTGACCTCATGCGGTGTGATTGTTCGAAAGTGTTGGACGCGTCCTGAAGAGGATATATCCGTCCGATAGCATTTTCTGGAAAGACCAAGAACAACTGTAGGACGTCCGTTCATGAGTCGGACGTCCGATAAGTTCGACCAGAAAAGCTTAAGGTTCCTTTTCTAAGATGCCCAATTGTTGAACGTAGAAGATATACAAATTGTTCTAAGAGCAAAGTGCTTTTGTGAAAATATCAACAATTTGGTTATTTGAACAAACATAATTTACAAAATTTCACCTTTTGAACAAGATCACGAATGAAATGATGCTTAATGTCTATGTGTTTTTCTAGAATGTTGAATGAGATTTTTTATCGTCAAATTTATTGCACTAGTATTATCACAAAATATAGGCACATTATCATATGTCAAACCAAAATCATTCAAGGTATGTTTCATCCATAGTAATTGAGCACAACATGCACTAGCGGCAAATATATTCGCTTCGGTTGTTGACAAGGAATACATTTTTGTTTCTTACCAAACCAAGAGACTAAGCAATTTCCAAGAAAATGACAAGAACCACTAGTACTTTTTTCTATCCTACAACGCCCAAAATCAAAGATCCAGATATCCACATAAGGCAATTTATGACATTTAGAGTACCAAAGACCTAAATTCATAGTTCCTTTTAGATAAACTAAAAAATTTTAACGGCATTCAAATGAGATTTGGACAAGATTAAAAAAAAACACATAAACATACAACAAACATGATATCCGGTCTACTTCAAGCGGTTAAATGAAGGCTTCCCGCATCATACCTCTATACTTTTCTCATCTACATTAGTACCTTCTTCATCCTTTCAAGCTTGGTAGACGTACATTACGGTGTTCCTACTTGTTTTGAATCTTCCATGCGTCAACCTTTTGAGAAGTTCTTGGTGTATTTAATTTGATTGATGAAGGTTCCTTCACTTGTTTGAAGTACTTGAGTCCCAGAGAAGTTCAATTCTCTTATTAAACTCATCTCAAACTCATTTTACATATAATGGTGGAAAAAATCCTTGCACAAACGCCATTAGTAGCACCAAATATAATATCATCAACATAAATTTGCACAATAAGAAGATCATTTGAATTTTTTTTGTGAAAAGAGTAGTGTCTACCATATTCTTTAAAACCATCAAGAAACCACTTAAACGCTCATACCAAGCCCTAGGGGCTTGTTTTGACCATATAATGCTTTTGAAAGTTTAAATACATGGTTAGGAATTTTTCATTTTCAAACCGGTGGTTGATCCATGTAAACCTCTTTGATCAATAAAACCATTTAGGAAAGTACTTTAACATCCATTTGATACAAATTAAAACCTTTAAAACAAGCAAATGCAAGAAACATTCTTATAGATTCTAATCTAGCAACGGAGCAAACGCTTCATCATAATCAATACCTTCTCCTTGAGCATACCCTTTAGCTACTAATCTAGCCTTGTTTCTTGCTAATTTCACCTTTATCATTTAATTTATTTCTAAACACCCATTTTGTGCTAATGATAGGATCATTGAGGTCTTTTCAACTAAAGTCCAAAACATTATTCCTTTCAAATTGATTTAATTCCCTTGCATGGCCACTCATCCAATAATCTCTTCAAGGCATCATTAATGTTTTTTTGTGGCTCAATGAGAGACAAATGCAATATTATCAAATAATAGTTTTGATGAAGAGCTGAAGTTCTTACCTTCGATGGATCACCAATGATCAAATCCATAGATGATTTTGAATGAACTTCCAAGTTTTGGAAAGATCCTTGGTGCATCACATCTTTGTTTTCTTCTATCTAGCATTCGGTTTTCTTGAGAATCACCTTCCTTGAATTCTTTCTTCCACTTCACCATTGTTTCCCTTCTTGAAGTGTAAGCTTTTCAAGATTCTTTTAAATACCCGCATCATCATCTACACAAGTACTATTTGCAAGAATTACCAGATCATCAAATGTAATAATATGAATTGTTTCCTCACATACAAGAGTTATTCTATTGTAAACTCTATATCCCTTTTATTTTCACAATATCCCAAGAAAATTCCTTCATCGGTTTTTCTTATCAAATTTTCCAAGATGTTCCTTAAATAACATTTAAAAAAACATTTTGCATCCAAAACTCAAAAATAACCAACACAGTTTTTTATCAAACATCAATTCATAAGAGGTTTTGTTCAAAATAGGTCCAGAAACTCTATTCATTACATAAGTCAGAGCCCATTCCGGGCCTCCACCCAAAAAAATATATTTTGTAAATCATTTTCACTTAAATATTTCGCTTTCTTCAACAAGTGTTTTATTTTTTCTTCACAACACCATTTTGTTGAGGGTTTTTACAATAGAAAATTCATGAGATATTCCATTGTGGATCACAAAATTTGAAAGCCACAAAATTTAAATTCAAACCATTATCACTTAATTTTGATAATATGCAAACCAAGTAAATTTGCACTTTGTAAATAGGGAAAACAAAACTTTAGCATCATCTTTATGAGCAAGAAAAACAGTCCATGTATATCTAGAATAGTCATCAATAATCACACAAACAATATCTCTTACCTCCTAGGCTAGCAATAGGTGTAGGACCAAATAAATCAAGATGTAAAAGTTCCAATGGCTTAGATGTTGAAACATTTCTTTAGGTTTGTTGATGTTTTGGTTTGTTTGACACATGCATCACAAATCTTATCATTTTCAAACTTGACTTTAGGTAACCCTCTAATAAGTTCCTTTTGGAAATTTCATTTATCACATCCATGTTAAAATGACAAAAGTCTTATGCAAGCTTCAAACTAGTCTTCTATTTGAAATCTTAAGGCATTTAAAACTAGAAGAGTCAATTTTCTCAAGAACTACAACATAGATATCATTGAACCTTTTTTTCCTTGAAATGATATTGAATTTGAGTCACAGAACCAAACATTCATATTTTTGAATAAAACAAACAAATCTTTATCACATAATTGACTAACACTGGCAAATTATATATCCCAAACCATACTAAGAGAACATTATGCACAAATGTCACCATTCTTACTAACATCACCTACCCAATTATTTTGGCTTTCATGTCATCACCAAAAGTTACTTTTCCACTTGACTTGATTTGAGCTTGATGAATTGTGATTTGATCACGGTCTTTGTGCCTTCGAGCATCCACTATCAAAAACCATTTTGATTCTTTCTTATAGCTTTTTCACTTTTCACCTATACAAGAGATAGAAAGTTTGAAATTCCCTTTTAATTTTTAACCTTGATGGTTAGAATCATGTTTGACCAACCACATGCATTTCATCTTTCTCATATTTTCTTACATAGCAATCATGCTTTTAAATGTCCCACTTGACAACAAAATCACACATAAAAGTGAGAGGTCATTTGCATGAATTATTTAATGACCCTAACTCCACTTTTTCTATAAATTGTAAATTCATTTGCACTAAAGGTGAGTTTCCTTTCATAGAGATTGCCAGACTTAAACATATTTCTTGTAGAGACATTTTGTTTTGTTTTGTAGGATCATGTCTAGATTATCCATTCTTCTTTTCAAGTCATTTTGTCTCCTTAAGCATTACACAAAGACTTGTTTTTCTATCAAATTCATGTTGTAATCATTTCTTACTATTCAATCATTATCATATTTTAATTTTTTGTTATTTGAAACAAGGTAAGTTTGCATTGTCTTGCAAAAGAAAAGTAATTTTCTTGTTTTAGTTCTTTGTTTCTAGCATAAGACTCTTTAGGGTTTTCATGCAATTTTGCAACAAATGATCTCTAGATCATCACATCATCATCACTTTCACATCGAGAATGAGAAGTTACCTTATTGTCACCACTGCCATAAAGGCAATTTGAGCCATTTCTTTCATCTCCTCCTTCTGAGTTGCAATTGTTCCAAGTGATTTGGAAGTTGTTGAACTTTGGTTTTCATTTCTTTCATTTCTTCTTCGTTGGACAATCCACGATAATGACCTGGTTGCCACGTCAAGCACTTGTCTCCTTTGTTTTGTTTGCATCATATCTTGTTTTGTATTTTGTATTGAATTGATTGTTGTTTTGATTGTTTGTCCTCCTTTTCTGAATCTCTTGTTGAGTATCCCAAAGCTTTTTGTGATGAGTAAGGTCACTATCATCACAATCACCATCTTCTTCATCTTGTAAGCCAAGTCATCCCTCATCTTGAGCAAAATTTTAAAGCAATGTTTTTTTTTGCTCTTTCATCTTCATCTTGTAAATCTTGCTTTTAAGTTTCAATTCATAAGTATGAGAATTAATGAGAGACCCAATAGACATAGAATTCAAATCTTAGTTTCCCCAATGGCGTCACTTTGTTTCTCCCCCCACTTTTAGGTAGAGCATTCAAAATTTTTCTATTCTTTTCACCAAGAGTGTTTTCCTTTTCCAACACCTCTAAGTTCCATAAGATCATTGAATCGACTACAATACATTTTCGAAACCTCCATTTTAATGATTCATACCAGTGACTAGAATGATTTCTTTTGTTCTCTCACATCCTTCACCACCTTCATGAATCTCCCCTTAATTTATCCCAAATTTCTTTTGGTAGATTTACACCCTTTCACTCTAATGGATTCATTTGAATCTAGTGCACTATATAGAAAATCATTCAAGGCTTTGCATTAGATGTGAGATTGGCCTTATCCTCAATGCATTCAACTCATCTCTTGTTTTTATCCAGGAAACATGAGTGATAGGAACATCACATAAAGTGCTGTAAGTGACCTCTCACTAACAATAAAACCATGTATCACATCAATACTTGTATAAAATAATCATAATGCTCTTTCCTAACTGCCATACCTTGATCCATTAAACATTGGTGGTCTAGTGATTGATTGAATCTCAAAAAACATGGCATTGTTGGTTGTCATCTTTACTCTAAGCGCAAGCTTGATCCTAGAGACCAAACTCGAGTACCAATTGTAAGGCCCAAAAACAACCTAAGAGGTGAACAGGTTGATTAAGAACTAATCAAATAATGCCCCTTTTTTCAAATTTTAATCACAACTTCTCACAAATAATATGACAAGCAAATAGACAATCAAGACCGAGATGTCTAAAATGATATTTCAGTCAAAGAGTTCAAAAGAAGATTGAAAAGAAATAGATTTAGAAAGGAAAACCAAACTTCTTCAAAGCTCCACTGACCTTGAAGAAGAAATCAAATAAAGTTTCTTCAATTGGTCAGACTATCAACCCAGGCCAATGGCTGGATCACTTCTAGTAATACGTAACTGCAATGAAGTACATT
>CM023104.1:988545-1066994 GCA_013103745.1 Gardenia jasminoides | reverse complement strand
AATGTAATTCTAGGCCATCACCATCAAGAGATGGAGGGTCACAAGAATACACTCTTCTCTTGTACACTGCTGGGATGTGATGTGCCTACCTCCCCTGGCATTTCAGCGGTTGGACCGCTACTTTAATTCACTAATTCCCAAATATCAATCCAAACATTCATTCATAAAGTCATCATTAAAAGTTATTAAACTACTAATAAATCTCACAAAATACAAACCCCAAAATTTCATCAAAGTTACATTGATAATAACTCATTGATAACAACCCAAAGTACCATAAACCATCAAATTTATCCATTAATTTCAATCTTATACAAATGAGGAAATCCTACAAAGTACTAACATCCTCGATTCACGTGTCTCACCTCAAAACTTGTTAGGAAAACAATTGGTGAGCTAACGCCAAGGAGGCTAGAGAAACATGCACGTGCAACTCAAAACAATTAAATAAATTAATAAAACAATAAAAGAGCCAAACAGTGAATTTAGCAATAAAGCTTTTAAACAATACAATGCAAGGATACAGTTGCCGCTCCACATATCCACAATCAGAATCACCTTCTCCGCTTCACAAGTATCAATTTCTGGTCATACGTTGAGACTCACAACCGCTCACTCTCACAATTCACATTCACTACTTACTCTCTCTCCCTCTTCACTTACACCCCTTGACCGGCTCAACTCCTAAATTTGAACAATGATTGGCAACCCACTATGAGTATGCTAAGTCGTGGATCTAACCAACGCTTTTAAGAAAAAAACCATGGTCACCCATCCCCTTCCCTAGCCCCGTTGGACAAGGTGAAGGAATCCCAATGGGGTTTACGCCCCATAGTTTATAAACAATTTAAACAATTCAATCAATTCAATCAGTCAAACAAGTAACCATTTAAACAAGCAGTCATTTTGAGACAATTCAAGAATGTGAGCTGATAAAGTACACGCCACCGAGGAACAAACATGCTTTCAATTTATTTATATCATTTAAAACAATTAAACATGCACTTGAACATTCACCAAGTCAAAAGAGCAAGTAATTGTTCACACTCAGCGGATTACACTGCAGATCCTTCCTCAAGGAAACTTTGATCACCCGAGGACAAATTTTAATCACTAACCGTGCCAAGCAAGTCGGTGCCAAGCAATGCATTTGAAGTTTAGATAACTAGTTCCACTAATTGGCACTTTCAAAGAAAATTCATAACTAAAGTTTTACACATCGAATTGGCGAGGCTTGAGCCGGAAACTAGATTCAACCCTCTAAAAGTCGTGAGAAAACATCAAATGCAAATTACCAAAGAAGTAAATTTTGAGATTAATGGTTGTCAGACAAAATCCAGGAAAAACAGAATTTTCAGTCATCTTCAAGAATCACTATAGCTCATAGGAATGGATTTAGTGTGCAAGGGTTATACCGAAGAAAGCTCTTCGAGTCTATTTTCAAATGCAGCTGACTGCACTTAATTGACTCTCGAAGCCAAAATGACAGTCGTTAGAACAGAACAGGACATGCTGCCTGAAAAGCAGGTTTCCAGATTCATACGACTTTGGTAAATCATTTGAGGTCAATACACATTGGATTGACACCAAATTTGGTACACACAGTATTCTATATAATACTGTCAAGTTTCAGCCATATAGACCCACCGGAAGGTCAGTTTCAAGTGTATAAAGTGTGTCCGGTTTTCAAGTTCAAATCTGGAAATTTGTTCAACTTCCTACTTGGGCAGAAATCTTTGAAAAATCGCAACTTGAGTTATATAAATCCAAATTTCACAAGCTTGGTACCGTTGGAAACCTATTTTAATGCTCTAAAACTTTGCAGAAGGCATCAAGATAAAATTTTGACAGAAACTGCCCAGATTTTCGATTAAGAAATAGCTGTACCAACAGAACAGGACAGGTTGACTGTCCAGCCAACTTTGAAAATTCACCAAAATTGTAGAAAACGAATTGGCCCTGAAATTTATACAGTTTATAGTCCCATGTAAGAAGTTTCAACAGCTACCAAGGCACTCAATTCCAACTCTCGAGCAAGAAATTATAGCAGTTCAAACAGGGTGGGTTCGAAATTCTAAATTTCTGTTTTCCAGATTTGGCAGAATTCTAGGCCCTGTTTGAGTGATTTGGTTTTGTCCAAAATTACCAATTTTGATATACCAAAACTACCATATAAAGGGTAGGTTCACACCAGCCATAAATTCAAACAAATGAATGTCAAACCGAAATGAACTCAAACGGTGCTCAAAGTTGGGAAAATTTTCCAGATTAAAGAGGCAGATTTGAAACATCATTTGAGCAACGAAATGGTACTGGAAAAACACCAAATTTCAGGCTTAACCCTCTGTATATGAGTTACATTTGTACCAAAATTTAGCTAGAAACTCACACGGAAGACAGTTTTCTAGTCGCCCAAAGTGGTCACAACATCATTGATTCAATCCCCAAGTTTCATTCCTTTACTCTCATTGCTTTTAACACATCTAAACCACCACCATAAGACCTCATTTTCGAACCTAAGGTAGTTTTAAGCTTCCTTAATCCAATAGTGGTCAAAATTGATACAAAGCTCAAAATTTAGCACTAAAACAGCCTCAAAAAATCGGACAGCATGCCTGCCCATTTCCAGTTTTCCTTGTTCCACTAAAACAATTTTTGCTTAACCCTTGAAAGGATTTTGTGTGGGATAAATTAACAACTTAACCCTCACATTTAAGCCTCACCATTAACCTTTAAGCTTGTCAAAATCACAGCCAAAAAATATAAAAGGAAAACAGCAATTTTTCTTCCTCATTTTCTTCCTTTCCCAACCGGTTTTTCCTTGAGATTTTTCCTCAAATTTTCAGCCACCATTTACAACATATATACTTACATTGCATCATTAATCATGCTAGAAATCATATTATCACAAGTGTAGTCCAAGAGCCCACTCATTCAAACCAAAATCATGAAAGACAATTTAATGAAATTTATCTAAAATTGCAAACCAACACAAGAATCAACTTTATCAACAAATGTCGTTCTAGCAACCTCTCAAGTTCCCAATCCTAACATCATGCTTAAAATAGAATTAATAGGCAAAGATGCAAGCTTTAGTTCCTTACCTCCAAGAAGTAGGCAAAATTCTCCCAAGAAATGCTAGAAAAGCTTCCCAATGCTTCTCCTCAAAGCTCCTCACCCAAGTTCAAGCTCAAGCCAAGATTAATGGAGGTTGTAGGTGGTTTTAGAAGGGAATTTGGTGGAAGAAATTTGATGGAATTTCAAGGGAAGAGGGGGGAAGGGGAGCCAAGGGGAGGAAGAAGAGAGTGGTTTGGTGCAATTTTGAGTGAATTAAATGAGAAGGGAAAGACAAGACATAAAGCTTGTCTTATGAGATAAAAGTCAACAAATGAATAGTGATCTTTGGCTAATAATTTTGGAGAGAAAATAATCATCTCACTTAGCTAAAGATTAAAGGGTCAATCTTGGTTAGGAGAGAGAAATGAAAAGGAATAAATTGAGAGTGAATTAGGGTGAATTAAGTGGAAGAAACAATGGCTACATAAAATTTTAGTTTCAAGGAGGGTAATTCAACTTAAACTAAGATTTCAAATCCCAATGATAATCACTCTTTAATTCACCTCTAGTCACTAGATTACATTTCTAACCTTCGGATGATCATCCTTACCCAAGACTTCACTCATTGCGTCAATTTCTATCTCTCAAAACGTGTCCATATTCGTTTTCACAATTAATTGAATGAGAAAAATCAAATTAATGTTTAAAAATAGTTTTAAAATAAAATGAGGTAATAGGGTGTAAATGCAATTTAAAATGATTTAAAACACGTAAAACAAGTATTCGAGAAATTAAATAATTAAAAATAAATAGATCAGATAAAAATAAAATTTTCGGTTCCACAGGGAAATTTATTTTGTCTTGTTGCTTGCCTTTCTTTCACAATCTGCGTGAATTTATGTCATGTTCTCTATTTTGTTTTCTGTTTGGGCTTTTCTCCTTCTAATGCAGATTTAATTAACACGAAACATATCCAATAACTCAATGTCCAAAGGTTCTTTTTTTTCGTTCTTCTTTTCTGTACTCTCTGGATAATCATACAAAATATAATCCATGAATCCAATTCCACTTTTAAACATTGCCTATGCCCTACATTTGCACAACTTCAGTAAAGAAATTTTAAACTTTTGTATACAATTCACCCAAACACCTGTTATGATGTGCCCTAAGGACACAAAATAGAAGAACCCATATCAAAAAAAGAAAATAAAATCACCAATTAAGATGCTGATTTACATTGTTCCAGTTTTGGCTTAAGAGCTTCAATACGGTAACCAGGAAAAGCCTCTCTTCACGACCTTCGAAGTTTGGAACTTATTGCGTGTCATAAAAACCTACTTTTCGTGTCTATATGTATGTCTATATAGCTTTATCTTTTGAGGAGGCAAGTTCAACAACAGCATAGAAAACAAAACAGATGCAACAGACGTACTTTGTCCAATTTTAGAGCATGATCTGATCCAGTGGTTTAATTTTTACTCCCACGGTTAGCAATATTATCGTTCTATTTAGCCCTTGGGTTCTTATAACCAGGGAATTCAAAATTCTCGTCCTTGATTTCTTTCAACCTGCATTGGCCTCTAGTAACGCAGCCACTGGGAAAACATTAATAAAACTGTAGGAAGCAACTTACCACGTCTCAAGTGATCAAGGTAAGTCAAAGAACGCTTTCAATTCTTAATGATAACCAACCTACTAAGACATTTTAATTCTTAATGATAACAAACCTGCTAAGACAAATACAATCACTAAATAGAAATTCTAAATAATTTTTCCCGTTCAGTTGCTGGGAGAAAATTCAATTGAGTCCCACATGAAAACACTGCAAAACATTAACCAACCAAGAAGGAGGAGGGGGGGGGTTATCCATTTACATTACAAGTCATGGTGGAATCCTCAAAATAGAACATCATACCAACAGGGCAGGAAGGGGGATAAAGATTGGTTTCAAGGGGGAAAACAGATAACATGAAGATTTCTTAGACAATGAAGGTGAAAGAGAACTAAGTTAAATTAAATTAGACTATCTATTCTAAGGTTTTAAGGAGCCTAAACAACCCAGCTGCTTCTCTTATCCTTGAAAACTCTATACAAAAGGCTTGGACTTCAATAAATAGATCCTGAACTGCATTGCAAATAGTTTGACAACAGTTAGTAAAATTAGCTCAATAAGAACAAATCAAGGCTTCAAAAATGAAGGCAGCCATATTGCACTAGGTAGTTGACACTTTAGATTTAAAACAGATCAAAATGAACAATCTATGCATAAAATTTGAATTGGACTTTCATATTCATTGATTACTGACTGAACATGGAAGAGACACATTTGAGTGCCATGAAAATATTCGAATCCCAGCAACCTGTTACGGTCCAGAATTACTTGGAATACTAATTCCAAGTCTTATGTTATTTCAGGTGACCGAATAATTGGCTTGCAGGATTGCTACTTACATGGAATTTTAACACCAGTGAAATTTGCCTTTAAATCACATTATATGTTTGTTGAATAGGACGGAAAATAATGCTAATAAGATATCTAATGTAAATTTTGCATGCATAAGAAAGCGAGTTACTCGAGCAACTAAATGTTCCTGTAAAACATCCCCGCCTCCCATATAATATTCTGAAAGGAAATAGTTTCAATGTATATAACCCAAACCCCAAAAAAAAAACCAAAAAAAAAAAAAAACTGTAAATTAACTGATAAGATAAACATCTCCTGTAAAGTTTCATCCAAAAACTTTTGACTCAGCAATGGTGTCACTAAAATTCTACCTGTTTCCCAAAGAACCACTAGAGCATAATTAACTGAATTAATTATCTTTTCAACCACACAAGGTTATAGCATTGCTCCAATCTAATAATTTGTCAATCCATCTCATATTGTCTAAATAATGCAATTATTATTTTTAGTTATCCAATAATGTTAACAAAAAAGTTTATTCGGCAATTAAATTCATCTTCCACTGTCTAAAGGTTGTACACAAAAGCAACACTCATGCTGGCACCAAAAAACAAAAAAAAGTCAAGAAATAATGACGACGAGTTACAATAGGAGTAGAACCATCATTCTATAGATATTTCATATGCAGGTACAAGAAATAGTACAATACAGAGATGTAGTTACAGGTTACAATAGCAAAAGAACACCTAATTTAACTCCATTAAGTACTTGCACCAGATGTCTTTTTCACCTTCTGGTTGCAAGATTAGGTCATCACTAAAAGTTTTTCCATAATATGAACTTATGCATCATTCTCTGTTGTTTTGATGTCCCACAGCTGTTGATGATCCTTCCCAGTTTTATGAAATTGATGTGAAGTGTCCAAATGGATGATTTGGGTATATTTGGGTAAAGTCATAATTGGGTAATGAGTATAATTGAATCAACCCATTTATACCCATTTAATAAATGGGTATGGGTATACCCAACTACCCATTTATGACTTGTTTGAAATATTATTTATTTTTTTTAAAGATTTTTCAGCATGGTGTTTGACAATAAATAATGGCATTTTATTGTTATTACATTGGTAATAAATTCAAATTTATCTCCTTATCACTCACTAAAATTTTGAATAAAATGTGTATTTATTTTTAAATGGGTTAAATGGGTGAGCCAAGTCAACCCATTACCCCATTTATACCCATTTAAAATTAATGGGTTGATTTGAGTAAATTATTAATGGGTTGGGTTTGGATGAGCCAATATAGATGGGTTGTGATTGACACCTTTCAAGGTACATCAGGCACTAGTCTAGTCTTTTAACCATGATTTCACCATTCTAGTTCTTAGGTTTGGCTCAATAATGGTTTGAACAAATCAACTGCCTTCACATTATAAGTCACATTCAAACTAGAAACATACTGACAAAACCCATGGGAACTTAAATCAACCAATTAGCAACAACCAATGTACCCCACAAGCTGAACACACCCAGTCACTAACCCATCCTTGAGGGCAAAGAAAATGCACACTCAAAGGCATAGATCGGCAAAAGGATGGACGAGAAATGCCAACGAAAAGAAGAAAACCAAAACCAAGAAGAAACATCAATTATGTTACCAAATTTTTCACAAGTTTACCTAGCTGTTCAAATATCAAAGCTGAGACAATCAGAAGCCAATCTCAACCCAATCCCTCAAGCATGCATTTCTAAGAACTGAAGCACCCTTATATAGATCATTACTAGAGGCTCATGAGCTCTATGTTGAAAAGGCAAACGGCATTATTTATTCCATATTTCTACTTGCTTATATTTCTTTTTAAATGTAAGCTTAACAGGTAGAGACATAATACGAGAGAGAAACATGACTTGAAACACATTACCCTTCAGAAACCTTCTGCAAACATTTTAACTTCCTAAATCATACATTCTTTTATTTAAAAGGAAACAACTCCAACCTATTCATGATTGCAGGTTCTCTCTCTTTTTTAACAAGCAACCAAGTGTAGGTGGTTTTTTTTTTTTGTTTGGGGGGGGTGTTCAGAAATAGAGCCTTCATTTTATTAGAAACATTAGAGTACATAAAGAAGAGAATATAACATAGCCAATACGAAATCTATCCAATCTAAGATTCTCCTAGCAAATTTTGGGATAAAAGTTAATCTTTACTCTTCATTGCATTGTGAGTCACAGCCTAAATTGGCCAAAAACTCCGCAAGTTGATTGCCTTCTCTACAGATACGGCTGAAGGTAAATTCTGTAATCTGTCTCTTAATTTGGCAGATAATTTCATTGATTCTCCTAAACAGCTTGTATGAACCAATCATTCATGATTTTCTTTAATATTTGTAAATCAACTTGTACCTGAATCATAAATGGATCCCATGACATGCACAGCTCAGTCACCTCTTCTTCTGGTGTTCATTATCGTGGTTTACTACAAGTGAACCTACTGAAAATGCTTGTATGCCCGTGACTTTCCTCACATAAACAAAATATATGCTGGACTTTAATTCTTCACGACAGATTGATAACTGGGCATCCTAGGTCTCAAATTGTCCATGACTGCAGGTATTGCAAAAGAGGCTTTACTGAAAATCTATTTTGGACCAACATAGTACCTACTCCGATGCTCTAATTTCCAATTAAGAACGAACACTCCATCTGATAGCTATTTCTTTGCACCTACTTGCTTATTTTCTATGAATCAACATTAAATTAGGCAACACCTATGAATGCAAAGTCAAGAACATGAAAATCAAAAGATAACATTCCCATACATATGAAATCAGAATTCACTTGACATGATATCATTCAGTAAGGTCAGCAGACATAATCGGTCAGCAGTAGCAGACACATTCACCCAAAAATAGTGTCAACTACATGTTGAACAGTAGGCTCACCATTGATTATTTTATTCCGGATCAGGCTCTGCAGGAAGACACATACAAGTCTGACAAGTCTATTCTGCATGTACCTATCCTGAGAAATGGCAAATAAAGGATTAGCTGATAACAGCTCTAGTATTTGCTTAGATCTTCAGGTTTCATCCAACTGATGTACACATGCAGACTCAGACAGCCACACCTGCTATTGTTTGTCTCTATGTCATACACATATGAAGCAGGTGGGGGGGGGGAGAGAGAGAGAGAAATTTTATCCCAAGGATTTTAAGCATTAAAAAAAATCATGTTTACAGTTTAATGGAAAAGATAAGTTTGCTCCTGAAAAATTGACAAGTTAAAATGTTGTGTCAGCATTGATTACCTTCATGTGCCAAAATATCAAAGCCTATCATATGAATATCTAATAATAGTTAGTAAAAAGCAGTTTCAAGCCATCTCCATTACCTATCATTGCAACAAGTCCTTGCTTCATTTAAATAAGGATTTCAGCTCTCAATTAGCTTCCATAGCTTTAGACTAAATTTCATACTCAATTCGACCATCATTACCCACAAAAATTGACATGTATAGATCTTCATCTCATTCGAGTTGACTATAACTTGAACAATAATTGGTTCCATTTGGATTGCCTTGTTTTTGAAAAACTGTTTTTCACATCCCAAATGCTACAGTAAAAAAAAACCCCAAAAACAACACATTTGTTTTTCACAATATTATATGTTTTTTTTCTTTTTCCTTTTTTCTTTTCCATTTCTTTTTTCTTTTTCCTTTTTCTTCTTTTCCCTCTTCTTCCCCACCCAGGCATCAGGCAGCAACCAGACCGGTTTTTTTTTTTTTTCTTCTTCTTCTTCTTCTTCTTCTTTCTCTTCCTCCTCCTCCCCTCCCTCCCTCTGCCTTCCTCCCTCCCCCCTCCAAGCGGAAGGGCAGAGGGGAGGAGGGGAGGGCAGAGGGGAGGGTGGCAGGGCGAGGGGGAGGGGAGGGGGAGAGAAAGAAAGAAGAAGAAGAAGAAGAAGAAGAAGAAGAAAAAAAAACCTGGTCTGGTGCTGGCAGCCAGCATCGCCGACCTGCGCCTAGGGTGGAGGGAAGAAGAGGGAAAAGAAGAAAAAGGAAAAAGAAAAAAGAAATGGAAAAGAAAAAAGGAAAAAGAAAAGGAAAAGAAAATAGAAAATAGAAAAAAAAACCATCCAAATACATCTACAGTAATTGTTTTTCATTACAGTAATGTTACAGTACTGTTTTTGAAAAACAACCCCAAAAACAGCTAATCCAAACGGACCCATTATTTTCAAAGAGACAGCGATAAACAAAAAGGCCTCAACAAAGGATTGTAACCTTCAGCCTCTGGAATTTTCAACTACCCCAGTACATGTCTGTCTTGATGGAAGTTATACGCTTTTCAATGGATAAACATAATTAGGGGAAACAACCATACAACAACAAAAAACAATGCCTGGATCATTTCCAACAGGCATACATTCTCTTTATCAAGTTCAAGGAAGCTATTCACTTAAAATCATGTCACTGAGATAACCCACCACAGATTTCTGATAGACCACATCATGTTATTACCACTTAATACATGAACCCCCCCACAAAAAAAAAAAACAGTTGAAAAGAAAGAGAGCTAAAATAGAATCATAATGAGTAGGTCAAAAGTTGAGGGTTTCAACATGACAGTGCAGAAATGGGGAAGTGCATCAAAGAGTAGATAGGACTAAGAACCTTGATGTTCTCACAGGAAGATATACAGTTCGTTATATACAAGTGAATGAATTCAGTTGGTAGCTCGACAGCTGTAGTAAGCCTGTTAACCACTTCCATTGAATGCAGGCTCATATCCATACTGACAAGAACAGTGAAATACCTGCATTCATAAACAAATTTGTTGTCAGAACGCTAATAAGATTAAGTTTTTTAAAACTAAAACATAAAAAGATGAACATACTCTTCAATTTCAGGTGAATTTGCAAGCTTAATGAGAACTTCAACTGCAATAACAGGATTATTCTCCACAAGTTCCTGATAACAAAACAAAACTCCTATCACATTCAGGATATTACACAAAACTCCTATCACATTCAGGATATTACAACGTAGAACACTTGGATATGCCTATAAAATAACATACTGGCAGCTTTCTTGGTGTCAGCCCACAGTGATATACAAGCTTTGGGTCATTGGCCAGCTCCAGTAAGACTTGCTGGACAACAGTGAAGGTAAGGAACTCAGCACACATCCGACAGCCAAAAATAAGTTTCAAATTGTAAACATCTCAGGAAAGATAAGGTATAAACACCTCTTGTTGAGCGGGTGCAAGTGGGCCCTTCAATGCTTTTGCAATCAAATCCCTAACTGCTGCTCCTCTGCTAGTATCAGCACACATACTGTGATCCCACATCAGCTCATGAGTATTATCCGGATTTAACCACACCAGCTGTACAAATAATAAGATTTTAGCGAAACGAGAGTCATCTAGATTACTCTTTCTGGGTAATTAACTTAATGTTGGTGCCCTTACTTCTCCCTCTAGCACAGGAAGCCTCGTGGTGGTGGTCTGATCCATTGAGGACCTAAACCTTCCAATGATAAATTTTGCAGCAATCCACTTATAGTCTCATCCCTATCTCCAGATCCAGTCTTGGATGTGACCCCAGGTTGCAGGTCAAACCTGACATTTGAGCACAAGGCTATGAGAATAAAACAAAACTCATTGTGTCAGGAAGCAATAAGCAGTAAGCAAAGAAGCATGCAAGTGCAAAAGCTGTGTATGCCTGAAGTATATAAACCACAATAGAGATGGACTACTCAAATTACGAGAAAAGAAACCTACTCCGTCGAATTGGGATCACAGCCATGTGGAACATCAGGATCTGGCAAGACATTTATCACACGATTCGTGAACAAGCTACCAAATGGCTCTGGACCAACCTTACTACAGTACTGCTGCTGCAGCTGCTCTCTAGAAGGAAAAGTCTGATGCATGCATTTTAGAACATACTATTCAAGAAACTATCAAATTTAATGCTATGAAAAAATATATGACTCACGTGCAATGAAGGATCAAAGTTTCTTATGTAATCAGCAGCAGACAATTTCAGGACCTGTATTAAACAAGCCAACAGAAAAATTATTTTGGACCTGGAATAAGATAAACACTCCATGGATAACTAGAGGATGATGATATTTCAATAGATGGACTAGCTCCAGCTGCAGAGCACAAATCTTCAATAATCCAGAAAGAAGAATAAAATATTTGTACAAGGAAAAAGAAAAAAGCAGAAAAAAGAAGAAACTGTAAGGGATATTTCGCTCAACAAAGGAGAAATTTTATGCATTATATTTCACTTAACAAAAAACATTTGCAGGAGGAAGATCTACAAAATTGATACGATGTGCTTGAAGTGCGTGCACGCAATAAACCATTTGTCACTACAAGGTAGCTAGAGATTTTTGTCTCTTCTCATATGAGCTACTAAATTGGCTAGGACAATGCCAAAGATTATAATAAATCTAAGATAAATCAAGAAAAGAGAAAAACATAATTGGAATGGTCCTGAATTTTATCTTATGTAACAGCCCTGGGTTTTTTTCGGTTTTTTTTTTTGGGAGAGGAGAGCTAATAAACGATAAAAAGTTAGTAACTCTTTAACAAATTTAAGTGTTATTGCGGCCTTGCGTTTCTTCATGGTTCAAGTCTAGAGTATCACTTATTTATTTTTTTACCTCTAAAAACATGAATAACTCTAAGTCAGTAACCACGGTAAACATATTCCCTATGCTATTAGTTTATTGAAATCATCATATTAAGTGTGAAAAAGTTTCCAAAGTCCCTATTTAATTAGAAGGAAAGTTATAGGAAAGTAAAGTGAAGTAAAGTAAAGAGCAAATCACTTTCTTGTGCAGGTCTGTTTGACAAGAAAAACTTATACAGAAAATACGCAGTCAATGAGTAGTTATCAGGATTATTCTGTGCAGCCAACTTTTTCCCTCCAAATCCTGCAAATTTCACAGGAAACAAAATCCAGGAATGCATATGGGAATTCAACAACCAGCTCATCTAAAAATTCTACCGGTTAAAACAGGCCAGTAATCTGTTCTTTTCTTTTTCAAGTATACTTAAACTGCTTCTGGTCAACCTACTTAAGAAGTTCCTTATGCTTCCGACAATCCAACAAAGATAAGTACACAAGTTTCAGGCAGATTTTCCTAAAATATACTTTTGCCAAAAACCAAGATTTAAATGAAAAGTACATATTGCATGTGGTTGAAACAGACAGCTCAAAGGCCCAAATTTCTGAGATTACTTAGCATTAGAAGCCAGAAAAGCCAATAGCATACTTAGCATTGGCAGAAAAGCCAGAAAAGCTCAACATACTTAGCATTAGAAGCCAGAAAAGCCAATAGCATCTACCTTCCTACATTAACCTGAGCAATAATGATCAGAAGCTGATGAAACCAGAATCATTAGAATTTCTCAAGCCCAGAAAGCTAGACATGCAAATTGGATTGTTAAACTATACCTCTGCCTTATTTGTAGAGCTGGTGGAGCCTAACAATTGAAGAATAAAACCTCTTTCAAAATTTTCAGCTTCTTCATTGGATGCTACCTACAAACCCACAATAGCAGGAGGAAATACAAAAATCAACCATTACCAATGAAATTCCGTAGCAGACAGAAATGTTATTGCAAGTTCTGGAGCATTAGATGGATAACAACAATGTCATATATCACAAAACATAAACATCTCCTTTAAAGCAATTTTCCAATTTATTGTCTCTTTTCAACATGTGGGGAAAGGAGAACCAGATACTAGTCATGCAACTACACATCCACTTTATACTACACTTAGCATATAAGCCATATGTGATAATGCTTTTCCACTGTTCACAAGTTATGTGCGCGTTCAAACTTAAGGAATCATTTGGTCTTTCTGCCTTAGGCCAAAGTAAATTCAGTAAAACTTCATCACAACAATGCTCTTCCTGGGATGGTCTGGTGATTTAAAACCATTGAGCTGAGTATGATTTTTGGCAAGATTTAACAACAAAGGAGCTCAAATAATTTCCAGATACCAATAAAAGTAAGTGCAAGGTGAGATATGACAAACCAACAAGCCAAAAGTCATTTAAACCTCAGAAATTCAGAAGGGCCAACATCACATAGCCTATATGAGAGAAATTTGTTACCATTAACTGGTCAACATCTAGAAGCAAAAATAGGCTCTGAAAAGAAGTCCATCCCATAGTAATGAATAGACCCCCAAATTAGGTTCATGTGATTATGTAAATTCACCAGCCTATCAGCGTTTTTCAAAAAGGCTGAGAGTCCAATGACTCTTAGCATTCTGTAAAAATGTTTATTGAAAATACTGTCAGCTTTTCTACTATCACTGATTAAACAAGTCAAATATGCATTTGATGTGCATACTACATGTCTGAACAATCTAACATAGTGCATAATTATTACCATTAAAAAAGCACAAACAAATTCCTGAGACAAACAGAAACGATAAGGAGAAGACATATGCATACTTACATTCACAAGCACAAAATTGAACGGGTTAGAACTAGGCTGCTGGAAAGCATATGCCTGGTGGAGAATTGCAAATCCAACTAGACGGTGTGTTGGTCTTAACACTTTACTCTGCAATAACAGAACATACAACCATTCATGATTGGAATTCCCCATATTAAGATATTGAAAAAGGCTAGAAGGAAAAAAAACGAATTAACCTTCTTATTTTCGCTTTTATTCACAAGCAAAAGAAAAAAAGGAAGAAGAAGAAAAATATATACCTCCAAACATGAGGCCAAATATTATTCTTGTTTTTTTGTTTTCAATCCCCGACACCCATGTAATAACAGATATCTTTCATGGAGAATAAGTATATTGCTGAATTTAAAACCATATTTGAAGTAATAGACAAAGACAATATCAATTATAGCATATACATATGCAAACAACGAGTTAGAAGACATATTATCTATCTGACTGAATAAGTCAATTTCCTTGGCCTTAAACTCTGAACTACTTATCCATCCACTAATTACTTGATTACCTTTTGACCGCAACAACTTCCACTAAACAGACTCCCAGCTGTCTATGTCATGTATTAGCTATAAGATTTCTAAATCATCTAAATCAATATTTTCCAAGTCAACAATTTTCATCAGATTGCATCAGAATGCCAACTCCTAATTGTACAAAATTCCCATCCTCACATGAATCATAACTGAAAACAATGATATATTAAAAAGATCAAATAAAACTCCAACAATCTACCAAAAACAACCCGTACTAGCAAGAGCAGACGTAATCATCCATTTACCTACTACATAAGATCCTAATTAGCAATCAAATGTCTATTAATCCACAATCCACCAAATATTTGAGCATCCAGCCCTAATCAAATAAAGAGATACTAGAAAAACCAAAATTTTCTACTAGTTCACAATCTACAAGACATTTGAGCACACATAGCGCTAATCAAATAAAGCGATTTAAAAAAAATTCTAAATAAATCCTTTTCGGACTCATTCTTGATTCAAATAATTAAAACTGAGTTCCTTTTTCCCAACTATAAAGCTTATTATACTACTACTCTCAATTTTGCAACAGAAAACCTAATCGATAACACGACTGGAACGACCAATTACCGAATTTCAGTATCTCATCGAAGAAGAAAAAATAATAAAAGAACAAGCAGAATTGAGACAAATTAGTAATACAAAATACAATATTAAAAACAAAAACAAAAACAAAAACAAAAACAAAAAAAAAAAACTTGCCTCGGTGAGTAAAATAGCGACGGTGGAGCAGAAGGCGAAGATGCGAGAAGGCTGGATTTTGGACTTGAATTCCGAGATGAGTTCATCAAAAGGCTGCGAGTCGCCCCCGTTGATTAATTTCAGCAGCAAAATTGGCTCATCCATTCCTAACGTTTCTTTCCTTTCCTGGATTCCTTCTGGTTTTCTACCCTCTGAGTTGAGCCCGACGAAGGAGTATTTATACTCTATCTGTGAACCCTTGGATATGGGCTTGGGCTTGGGCTGGCATCAATTGGGAGAGGATCTGATCCGGGCTTGGGCAGTTCGCGATCAGAATTACATGCATTGGCACATTGCTTAAGGTGATAGGAGCATCTTAATTGGGAACTCAATTATGTTATGAAATAATTAAATATCACTTTTATCTTATTTTCAAATAAAAACAAAACTATCACATTACACAAGGTGATAAAGTTATTACAACTTCTGAGAAACACGACTTTTCAAGAGCACGACTTTTGAGGAGGATAACTTTCGAGAAGATGTTATCCTTATTTTTATCACTTTACGATTTACGAGAAGATATCATCTCAAAATCATATTCATATCCATATCTGGGATAATATGTAGTTGCATAGAAATTTTTTAATTGTTCAGTTTCATTTCTTTCATTCAAATACATATTTGCATTGTTGTCTAAGTCGATGTCGGGCTCTGATACTATTCTGACTTGGCCCATATTTGATAAGACAAGATATGGGTTAATCACAAGTATAATATATAAAGAAAAATTTTCAAATGTTAATTTTAACACTATTTTTATTTCATTTGGATAAAATATGAATTCCATAGTAAGACTCCGGCAACCTTTCGAGGACTTCTTACTTGAGCATTTCAGCCTCCAACCGCAAGGGTGACTTCCTTTAGGGTCGTTTCAGAATCTTTCAACACAAGTTAAATTCGTTTTCTACCTTTAGACGTACACAAAAATTTTAAAGATAGAGATTTATGAAGAACTTTTTCTTCTTTTATTGATATATTCTAATAGGGGTGGGTACGGGTCTAGTACCTGCCCCTAATGGAATTTGGCTGACCCGCCCCTAACCTATCGGGTCAGCAAATTTTCGACCCTAACCCGCCTCACATGTTCTTGATCGGGTGCCCGCAAAAAAGGGTCGGGATATAGAGTAACCGCCCCTAACTTTCAATTTCCTCTTAGTAAATGATCACATTTTATTAAAAATTTAACAGTCTAAAACCAATCTATTTCAACAATCTAAGATCCAACACATTTTATCAAAGATTTAACGAAACCAGTCTCTCAACTCTCAAGTATCCAATACAAATTAAAATTACAATATTTAATAGACAAAATAAAGTTTCATTACACTTTTGAATATAACTTAAACTGAAAAGTTTTGATTGTAGGTGCTTAATTACAGAGAAAAAGTCAAACAACCACACCACCCTAGTATATACTACCACTACTACTAGTCTATAAAAATGAATCGCTAATATGATAATTTAAAAAAAAATAAAAATGTCCCTGAAGCTAATAGCAATAACAAAATTCTGAGCTAACCCCCAACAAATTCCAATCTAAAAATGGTCATTTCAGAGCATTAGGTTGAATCAAAAGTTTGAAAATAAATGAGAGATAGTAGAGGATAAATTACGTCAGAACAGCATTTTCTTGTTACACTTGATAGAAAAGTTGAAGAAAGAGGAGGACAGTAGGTTGAACTTTTGCTAGAATTTCAACGGTGGTCGTTGGTTGATGTTTTGGAGAGAAAAAGGTAGAGATTTGGAGTTGGAGGTGGAGTGAAGATAAGAATCAAATGTACTACTACTGTTTGGGTGTTCAATTACGGTTAAAACTTAAAACATACTAAATTATATTGACCCCTAATTTTTTTAATATTTATACAATAAACCCTACGGGTCGGGTACCCGTGGGTTTTTATTGACCCGTATCCGTACCCAATATTTACAGGTACCCGACTCTAATATGATCCGATGAGATAAATCGGATCGGATATCCTAAATTTTGGATCAGGTCGTGTGGATTTTCGGGTCGGCGGGTTTTTTTTGCCCACCCCTATATTCTAATAAGTACATAGGATGATAAATTTAGAACACTCTTCTCTCTTATTTAACTATACATGAGAGATATTTTATCAGATAATACTAATATCTAGAGCTTATGAGGGAAGATTTCTTGTGTTTCATCCGTTGCCTTGTCAATGTTACTTTCTTCTATTTATAGGAGTTTTTCCAGACTCCATTTTCGGATTTTACCCTCTTATCTAACTATGTGGACTTCAAACATTTCTTTTGGCATCCATAAGACGTAAGAGTTTACGTTTGCCTTTTTTATTGTTGCTGAATGAAAGTCAGCCTTCATTATTGCTGCTGGATGAGCTATTCTCCATATTCCTGCATGCTGGACAGCTGTTTTGTGAATGCTTTCTCATCCTACATAATATAGAGATCGCCTTTTGGTTGGATTTGATTTGACAGCTATCTAATAGATGTATGTTCCTTTGTAGATATTTTATCGCAACTTCTGGACTCTTTTTGGCATATGACATCATGATGGATGAAAACATTCCTTCTCCGCCATATATTCAGAATCCTTACTTCAAAGCATTTTTCAAATTTTGTATAACAATCTTCGTTCCCAATGCTCTTTTGTAATGTATTTTATGTAACGATCCCACATCGAATAGGAAGGAGGATCCTGGCAGTTATATCACCAGCTGTAGGTGAACCCCCACCTGACCGAGATCTTTTGGAGGGTTTGGCCTCTTCACTTTTTGTGGGCTATAACCCCACCTCCAAGAACAAAATCCACGACCTTCAGGGTGGCTAACTGTGGAACAATATTGGTCAGGAGTGTTAGAGTTGGTATCAGAACTAACTCTCGACTCTGGTGTGCCAGCAAGGATGTTGGGTTCCTTAGGGGGTGGATTGTAACGATCCCACATCGGTTAGGGAAGAGGATCTTGGCTGCTATATCACCAACCGTGGGTGAACCTCCACCTGACCGAGACCTTTTGGAGGAGTGTTGGGCTTCTTGACCTGCGGATTTGGGTTCTTCACTTGTTGTGTGCTATAACCCTACCTCCAGAAACAAAACTCACAACCTTCAGGGGTGACTAACTGTGGGACAATATTGGTTAGGGATGTTACAGTTGGCATCAGAGTCGACTCCCGACTCTGCTATGCCAGCGAGGATGTTGGGTCCCCTAGGGGGTGGATTGTAACGATCCCACATCGGTTAGGGAGGAGCGTCCTGCCTGCTATATCACTAGGCGTGGGTGAACCCCCACTGAGACCCTTTGGAGGGGTGCTGGACTTCTTAACCTGCAGGTTTGGGTTCTTCACCTCCAGGAACAAAACCCATGACCTTCAGGGTGGTTAACTGTGGGACAATATTGGTCAGGGGTGTTAGATTTTATCTTCCTTAAAGATATTCATATTGCTTTCTCTGAGGATAAACTTTAATTTCTAACTCATCAAATTTCATTAACTTTATGTAATGATAAGCATCAAATCTAGCAGTATTTTTGAAGTCTGGTCTAGTTGAGACTATTTTGATCATCAAGATGTCCTTTGGTCCATATGTGGGATTATTTTGATATGTATGTGATACTCCATTTCTTATCCATCTAGGCAGTAGACTGATCTCTTCAAAAGTAGGAGTTGTCATGTATATCGCATTGATAGTTCCAAAGTCGAACCACTTCTTGACAAAGCTAAGGTTACATCCCTGCACACAATTTATTCGGGATAGATTCCCATAAAATCCATATAATATGTTTCTGTGTTTTGCAGTTCGTATAATTCTCTCATGAGGGAATTATACTCATAAACCATAGAAGATTCTTGCAAAATATTTTGAATTATAGGTATTTGCACAGGTACTTCTTTGCTTGCGTAATCTGGTCGAAAGTGTACCTTACTATTTTCAGGTTCTTCTTTTCCCGGTGAAAGAGGAAGATTTTCCTCATCATCATTGACCTTTTTGAATAGGTCAAACAGTATTTCTTCAACCTTATCATATAGGCTAATCGTGGGTCCGTTTGGATTCCTTGTTTTTAGGGCTATTTGTGAAAAATAGCACTGTAATATTGTAGATGTGAAAAAATGGTACTGTAGCTATCTTTGGATGATTTTTTTTCTTTTTCCTTGTCCATTTCCATTTCTTTTTTTCTTTTTCATTTTTCTTCTTTTGCCTCTTCCTCCCCCCACCTGACCGGAGTCAGCTGTCGGCGACAGACCTTTTTTTTTTTTTCCCTTTCTCTCTCTTCCTCCTTCCTCCTCTTCCTCCCCTCCCTCCACCCCACACCCAATCCTGAGGGGGAGGAAGGAGGGGAGAGGGAGGGGAGAGGGAGGTGGGAGATGGGGAAGAGGAGGTGGTGGGGAGGGAGGAGAGGAAGAGAGAAAGAAAGAAGAAGAAGAAAGAAAGAAAGAAAAAAAAAAAACAGGTCTGGTCACCGGCGCCAGGGAAGAAGAGGGAAAAAAAGAAAAAGGAAATAAAAAGAAATGGAAAAGAAAAAGGAATAGGAAAAATAAAAACCAACAAAATATTAGGTTGTTTTTGAGGTTGTTTTTGGTGTTATTTTTGGTGTTATTTTTGGAGTTGTTTTTAGTTGTGTATTACTGTTGGGTGTGAAAAATAGTTTTTCAAAACCAGAGCAATCCAAACAGAGCCCATATTTTTACTTTTCTCAGTATAAGATAATAGAAGTTCAGAAACTTCTTTATTTAAGTATTCATAATTTACTATATTCATGATGTCATTGAATGACGTCTGTAATTTTGCAATCTTCTCAGATAATTTTGAGATCTTATTTAAGAGCAAATCTTGCTTATTTATCGGGCTTTCCATCTCTTATAAGAAAATCTGCAAGAGTATTGTCGTTAGATTTAATAGTTTCTATATCGAACACAAATTTAGAGAAGGCCATTTGCCATCTCATTAATCTTTTATTTTGTGGTAATGGTTTAATATCATTTTTAATAAAACCTCTTACCTATGTATTGTCAATCTTTAATATAAACTTTTTTGGAAGTAAAAAGTAATAAAACTTGTTACATCCTTTGACTACTGTAAGTAATTCCTTTTCATTTATATGGTATTTTTTTTCAATTTCGGTGAATGTACCAGATGCGTATCTACAAACTTGCTTATTTACAGTTTTTAACACCGCACTCCATGCTTCTTCTGAGACATCAGTTTCTAATATTAAATCATCCTTATCAGACAGTAGTACTAAAAATGGCAAATTTTTACATTCTTCTTTAATTTTCCTTATTATGGCTATATGATTTTCTGAAAATTCATATTTAACCTCTTTCTTTAGTAATTTTTGTAATTCTTTTCTTTTTTGTGCCAAATTATATTTATAATCTGATGCATAGTTTAATCTTCCCAAAAATCTCTGTAATTGTTTTTATCTTCTAATTTATCTGGAAACTTTCATATTTTTTCTAATATATGTGGCTACAATTTTATACCTTTACTATTTATTTCTAATCCTAAAAATTCAATTTCTTCTGATCCAATTCTTGATTTTTTCTTTGATAAGCCTATTCCATGTTTTAAACATAAGTCTGCAAATATATTTAAATGTTCCATATGTTCTTGGATTGAATCAGATGCTATAAGGATATCATCTATATAAACGTATATGAAGGAATAATCTTTGAAGATTTTATCCATTTTTCTTTGAAATATTTGTGGTGCATTTTTTAATCCGAAAAACATTACTAACCATTCATAATGTCCTTGAGATGTACTAAATGTTGTGTATTTAATACTATTAGGATGCATTCTTATTTACCAATATCCACTTTTACAATCAAATTTAGAGCATTTTTTTTCCTTTACTCGTATTTATTAGAGTTTCTTTATGTGGTAGGAAATATCCATCAAAAATGGTTTCACTATTCAGTTTTTTATAATTAACTACCATTCTTGGTTTATTTCTATCTATTTCAGCATGATTTCTAACCATGAATGTAGGAGAGGAGTAAGGAGAATTACTTTATCTTACTAATTTCATTTCTAACAATTCTTTAATTTGTTTTTTAAATTCTTCTTTATCTATTATGTTATATCTCATTGGTCTAACTCTTATTTCTTTATTCTCATCTTTAAGTTTTATTTCAGCAAACTCATTATTTTTGTCCCAAAAAATTTTAATGGGTTTTTTGTATAGCTTTTTTGTAATTTTAATTTAATTTCTTCAAATATATTGGTAATACTTTTTATTTGAATAGTCTCTATTGCAATGCTTGTTCTAATTTTTACATAGGTGTTCCTTTAATTTTTGGTTTTTCTTTATATCCTATATTGCTGAGCTGTGCGAGGTATAAATGTGATTGGTGTTTTTGTTGCATAAGCAGATTTAAGTCTGGATACTACAATCCAGTGTGCACAAGGTGTTTTAAAATGTATTTGTGCATTAACAGTATCAAATAATATTTTAGTAAATAATTGAAGAAAATTATTGCCTAATAAAACATCCAATCTTGTATCAAAGAAATAGAATGGTGGACATTTAATTAGAAATGATCCTATTAATATTTGGGGTTTACTTATTCCAATTGTTAATGTAATTGGATTATTTAAAATGTCTAATCCAGTTTGCCTAGGTAATTTTTCATAATCTTGTTGTGGAAAACGTGTAGATTTACATAAACATGTTCCCGATCCACTATCTATATGTTGTGACAACCCCATTTCTCCCTAAGGCGCACCCTAAGGTATCCGTGGACTGCCTGCCTAACTCTCACCAGGACTCACTCACACACAGATCACTAATATACCAGACTAAAATTTCCAACCACAAATCTAAACCAAATAATAATTTACAAGTACAATACTCCAGTCTTACAATCCCAAATTACATAAAGTACTTAATCAATCATTCAAATTCTCATAATACAAGTACTCTCAGAACCATAGTTCAAGTCTGTCATACCCAACACAAAAGTAAACTCTAAACCTAATGGTTGGCTCCTTCACTTGGGTTCTGAGTCCCTGTTAAGGAAAACAAATTTGAACGAGTGAGCTAAAATTTCAGTGAGTTCCAAAAACATGCAAAGCACACAGCACATATGACATTTCACCTCAAATTCGGATTTAGTAATGAACACATAAGGAAAGCAAGTAACATTAAAAAGAGAGGATATAGGGGCTCTCAGGAGCCAAAATCCATGATGCTCGATCTCGAACCAGGTAGTTGACACTCCGTCAACTTTCATACATATAAACCATGTAGACCTTCACTTACTCCTTACTTCTCCAAACCCCCATCGGGCCCGACTCCAAACACTTCACTTTATATCACTGGTTTAATGCTCTTTTCTAAGACAAGTCCATATGCCAAGTCTCGAGCTTATATCACTGCACTTCACTTTATATCACTAGTTAAATGCTCTTTTCTGAGACAAGTCCATATGCCAAGTCTCGAGTTTATATCACTGCACTTCACTTTACTTAATTAACCCTATGGCTCGTTCCTTTCTCCTCGGCCTAGGCCTAACCTCCGGCTCGAGTCGAATGGCTCACCGATAGATCTCAGGAATTTCCTGATCTTTCACATACATATACAAGTCACTGCAAAACACTTTCACTTTTCTTTTATTTCAAATAGAGATAAGTGCGATGAAGTACACACCACCCCACTTAATGGTTTGTGTGAGGCCCCGATTTTTCTCAATTTTTGGAAAATATTAAATAATGTTAATTATAGTTATTTTTGTTTGCCAAGGTGTTTATATGGTTTGTTTTACTTTTAAAAATGTTTGTTTTAATTATTTTGTTTTACAAGTGTGAAAACCCTAATTTACATTTAAACCCTAATTTGCTTCGAAAACCCTAAATTTGGATAAAACCCTAATTTGTATATATGAAAACCCTAGTTTGGATTCGTAAAACCCTAGTTTTGAAAATAAATTTAAGTTTTATGTCCAACTACAAGTTTGTTATTTCTTTGATTTTCGTGTGGTAATGCTTGTGCAAGAAGAGAGATTAGGGTGCATAGGTGATTAGTAGCCTAAGTAAGTGTGATTAAGCTTTGATAGGCTAGGTTAAATTGAGCACCTATGGACTAGTTTGATAGGAAAAGAAATTATGTGGGTAAGAGTGAAAATTAACCTAAGTTGGTGGGTTTAATTGGCATGACAATTTTGACCAATTTTGACCAAGCAATAAAATATCTATAAGAAGTTATCTCTTAGCCATTTTAAGCTTCAAGACAGCCGGCCAAGAAGGGAAAAGAAAGAAAGAAAAAAAAAAGAGAGAAAAAGAGAGAAAAGCTTGGAGAAATTTTGCAAGTTCAACCATTCAATCTTGATTTGGAGTTAGGAAGTGAAGCTTGCCTTGGAAGTTTGAGGTTGCACCAAGAACTTAAACTAGGAAGGTTTGCTTCTATCTTTAAAAGCTGGAATTTTGAGGAAGTTTATGAAATTGTTGGATTTTGTGGTTCTTTTGGCTTGATTCATGTTTATATTTAGCTTGTGGGATGAGACTACGGATTAGATTGGTTGATTTTGATGTGTTTATGCTTAGCCATGAATATGAGCTAGGGTTAGGGTTTTGCTTTAATACTAATGGTAGAAGTTAAGGTTGGATTGTGTGTTTAGTTGTTGGTGGGCTCTTGAATTCCCACCTGCGCGTAAATTTGAACGATTACGTGGGCTCTTGAATTCCCACTTGGTGTGTTGTGTGTGTAGTGTGTGTATGTGCGTGCGGGTCTGGAGTGGTGTGAGGTGTGTGAGGGGCTGTTTTGCATGTGTATAATCGCAGGCGAGCCGATGGAATTTGCGTGAATGTGTTTTGGTTGCGTAAAAATTCGTTTGGGCATTGAACGGAAAAAACAGGATTTTGACTGCAGCGACTTTGGCGTCGTTTTTGGTGTTGTTCCTTTGTGATTTATCTTTTAGCCAAAACACGAAAGTTATAGCCCTTTGTTCTAGCTTTCCAACGCATCTGGAATTTCTTGATTTGATTTGTGAGCTTGAGTTATGTCCGTTTGAAGTTGGCCTGTCGGACATTCTGAATTTCTGAAACTGTTTCTGCGTTTTTGACCTAGATGGAGTAAATATGGGTTGAAGTTGTCTTCATGAAAGTTGTAGCTTGTTCTCTTATCTTCGAAACGGCACCTCGTACGCTCAAATCCGACACTTGTAGCCTGAGATATGGGCAATGGCGTACAAGGTGTCAAAACTGTTTTTTTTCACCTCCCAGTGTGTGTTTTCCGTTTTCACGTTGTCACTTTGTCCGTTTCCGTCTAACACCCACGTATGTGCTTCTTTTGCTATTTTAAGTGTTTATAAGCGTTTATGAGAGCTTAGTTCATTGGGCATAAGCATGTCGCGTCGGTTCACCTTTGAAATGGTTTTCTTCCAATCTTATGACAAGATTGTTTTAAATAGAAACCAAAAGGGGTTGATGGTTTGATTTGCATGTTCCAGGTGAGTCCGTGGACGTTGACGAGCGTGTTTGACTTCTACATTATCTTGCTTACGCTCAATTATTGGTGAGTGTTCCTTGCATGTTTGTGAATAAACTGCTCTGTTGACGTGTTTAAATGCTTTTAATAATTATGTGAAGGGCGAGTGTGTACTTTATCACACTCGGCCTACTTTGTATTCTACTGTTCAACTGTGTGCTTTTCCATTGTTTGTATATTACTTGCGCATGATGTAGGCCATGTGTACTTCACCACATGGGCTGAATAAGGCCTTTTCCCCTTCGTTATCGACCTATTCGAGCCAGAAGCGGACTCGGTCGGGTAGGTTGGTACTTAGGGCACGGTACGGTATACTCGAGTATTACCACTAGGAGTTATAAGGTGGAGTAGGGGGTTGAGTATTGAACAAGACGGACTGCAACTACTTCCAGTGGAACCTGTATCCTTTCACTGGGTATTTTTCCCAGTTTATGTGTTTATACATTTTATGCTTATAAACTGAATTATATTAACCTACTAAGTGCTTAACTGATATATTTTTGCTCCACTGTTACTGTGTGATTTGTATGATATTAGGATCACTCACTGGGCTTTTAGCTCATCCCTTTCAACTTTGTTTTCCTTAGCAGGATTTGAGATCGAGAGCTTCCAGGGGTTACACTAGGTCGATTGGTTTGGAGACCTAATCTTGTATTTTGATGTAGCCCTTGTATTTTGAATTGTACTAATGGAATGTTGGATGGATGGATAAACTTTTGTATCTGTGATTATAGTTCGGGATGTTTGTGGTTCGTTAAGGAAATTTTGGGGTTTACTTGTTACAGTTGATTTGAGGATATCGATGTATTTTGTTATTTGCATTTGAACTAAGGATCGGTAGTGAGTCCCGGCGAGGCTGATACCTTAGGGTTCAGCTACCTGGGAGAGGTGGGGGCTGTCCAGTTAGTATCGAGCTTTAGGTTTGGTCTACAGGTGTACCCTAGGCTTAACGTTTAGGGTGCGGATTGGGATTAGGTTATTTGTTAAATGATATGATTTACTGTAATAGTTTACCTAGAACACTAATTCTAGTTGTGATTGTAGGAATGGAAGGAAATGGAGCACCAGGACCTCTGAGGCTTTCGCTGCTTATGTTTTGAATAGGACTGTGAGCCATTTCAACATTTGTTCCGGGCGTAGGGTGGATGGCGGTGTGATTGTTGGCGGAGACATATTCATATCCCAATCAAGTGGTGCTAGCTATAGTAGATGAGAGAGGTTAGTCAATGAAAATGCCGAGCAAATGGCGAATTCAAGAGTTAGAGACTAGGGTGCTCGAGGAGCAACAACGAATCGAAACCTTACGTGAACAATTACAAGAAGCCAATAATCGCTTAAGCTCGAGATGGCCCAACAACTAAGGAGAGAGGTGGAGAAGATCGGTGGCCTTGAGGATCTAAGCGAGGAAATGAAGTCGAACGTGTTAGAACGAGAATCTCTTGGGTCTAATTAATCCAGTCCGTGCTCGATTTTGACCTTTTGTAAGAGAATGATAGGATGGGGATGTAGAATGTTCTACTTTGGAGGCCGTGTATTTTGTTGATGACTTGTTTACTTTTGTCTATTACTTTTGACTTGGTATGTACTCAAATTATTTGTGACTTGTGTTTTAGTTTAACGAGTTCTAGTTTGTGCTAACGTGAGACATGCCGAGTGTGAACTGTATTGTGAAATGTGCTATGTGAAAATGTGTTTGTTTCACTTGCCTTAAGAATTGTTACTTGCATGTGTGTGGTGTTAATTATGGTTTAGTATGGTTGATATACATATGCATATAGATTAGCTATGAACATGGAAACAAGAGGGCAACGCGGCGAGGCCGTGGCGTGGGCGTGGGCGTGGCCTTAGACAACCCGGGATCTAGGGGATGATCACGAATCAGTCAGGAAATAATCGTGAAGCAAGGGCGATGCTAATGATCGGTATACGACCATCCACGTATGGTGATTTGTTAGCACAAATGGCTGGTCAAAACCTTGGAAATCAACAAGGAAACCACGTGAATCAAGTAGAAGGAGAAGACAAGGCACTAGAGAGATTTCAAAATTTTCTCCCCTAAGTTTCTTTGGAGGTCCGAGATATAGCAGAAATTGGTTGGAAAATATAAGGAACATATTTGATGCTTTGAATTATTCGAAGAAAGACAAGTAACTTTGCGGTGTTCCAATTTGAAGGAGCGGCTAGAGCATGGTGGAATGTTATCAGAACTAAGTGGGGAAGGGAACAAACTCCGAGAACTTGGATGAATTTTGTACAAGAATTTAATGAAAAGTTCCTTCCACCACGGTCCAAGAAAGAGAGAAGATGATTTTATAAAACTTAGCCAAGGAACCCTAAGTGTGGCTGAATATGAAACTCAATTCACGAAGTTGTCTAGATTTGCCCAGGCGGGTACTACAGGCGAAAGAGAATAAGCGGTTTATTCGGGGACTTAACTTAGAAATTCAAGATGCTCTTGGCAGCTCAAATTGAGACATTTACCGATGCCCTTGAGAAAGCCAAAGAGTCGAGATAACAAAATCTCAAGCGAAAGCCTTTCAAGCTCGAAGAGAGATGCACCTAGTGGTAGTTCCCTTGAGGTTCCTAGAGGCTGCCACCACCAAAAGTCGGAAGAGGCGGGTGGAATAAAACTACCTCCTATTCTTCTTATAAGATGGAGCAACAGAAGGGACTACATCACGAGAAAACTCAAACAAGAAGGGTTCAATCACAGCGTTGGGAAGTCAAGCCACGGTTGTCCAACCAACTTGTGGATCTTGTGGGAAAAGCAATCACACCAGGGACAATTTGTTGGGTGAAAGGCGAAAATGTTTGCGTTGTGGGAGTGCCGACCATCAAGTTACTTGCCCAAGAAACAAGCTGAGAGAAAGTAATTCGCCAAGGAAATGTAACTACTTCTCAACAAGTTCTTGAAGGAGGAAACCGATCCACGACAGCCGTGAGAACCTATAACCTTCTTGGCCAGCAGATTTCAAGGTCGACTGAGGTGGTAGAAGGTATGAATTTCGAGGACGAAATTCTTTTAAGGAGGGGAGATTGTGAGGCCTCGATTTTTCTCAATTTTTGGAAAATATTAAATAATGTTAATTATAGTTATTTTTGTTTGCCAAGGTGTTTATATGGTTTGTTTTACTTTTAAAAATGTTTGTTTTAATTATTTTGTTTTACAAGTGTGAAAACCCTAATTTGCATTTAAACCCTAATTTGCTTCGAAAACCCTAAATTTGGATAAAACCCTAATTTGTATATATGAAAACCCTAGTTTGGATTCGTAAAACCCTAGTTTTGAAAATAAATTTAAGTTTTATGTCCAACTACAAGTTTGTTATTTCTTTGATTTTACGTGTGGTAATGCTTGTGCAAGAAGAGAGATTAGGGTGCATAGGTGATTAGTAGCCTAAGTAAGTGTGATTAAGCTTTGATAGGCTAGGTTAAATTGAGCACCTATGGACTAGTTTGATAGGAAAAGAAATTATGTGGGTAAGAGTGAAAATTAACCTAAGTTGGTGGGTTTAATTGGCATGACAATTTTGACCAATTTTGACCAAGCAATAAAATATCTATAAGAAGTTATCTCTTAGCCATTTTAAGCTTCAAGACAGCCGGCCAAGAAGGGAAAAGAAAGAAAGAAAAAAAAAAGAGAGAAAAGAGAGAAAAAGAGAGAAAAGCTTGGAGAAATTTTGCAAGTTCAACCATTCAATCTTGATTTGGAGTTAGGAAGTGAAGCTTGCCCTTGGAAGCTTGAGGTTGCACCAAGAACTTAAACTAGGAAGGTTTGCTTCTATCTTTAAAAGCTGGAATTTTGAGGAAGTTTATGAAATTGTTGGATTTTGTGGTTCTTTTGGCTTGATTCATGTTTATATTTAGCTTGTGGGATGAGACTACGGATTAGATTGGTTGATTTTGATGTGTTTATGCTTAGCCATGAATATGAGCTAGGGTTAGGGTTTTGCTTTAATACTAATGGTAGAAGTTAAGGTTGGATTGTGTGTTTAGTTGTTGGTGGGCTCTTGAATTCCCAGCAGAATTTGAACGATTACGTGGGCTCTTGAATTCCCACTTGGTGTGTTGTGTGTGTAGTGTGTGTATGTGCGTGCGGGTCTGGAGTGGTGTGAGGTGTGTGAGGGGCTGTTTTGCATGTGTGTAATCGCATAGGCGAGTCGATGGAATTTGCATGAATGTGTTTTGGTTGCGTAAAATTCGTTTGGGCATTGAACGGAAAAAACAGGATTTTGACTGCAGCGACTTTGGCGTCGTTTTTGGTGTTGTTCCTTTGTGATTTATCTTTTAGCCAAAACACGAAAGTTATAGCCCTTTGTTCTAGCTTTCCAACGCATCTGGAATTTCTTGATTTCGATTTGTGAGCGCTGAGTTATGTCCGTTTGAAGTTGGCCTGTCGGACATTCTGACGGCGAGATTTCTGAAACTGTTTCTGCGTTTTTGACCTAGATGGAGTAAATATGGGTTGAAGTTGTCTTCATGAAAGTTGTAGCTTGTTCTCTTATCTTCGAAACGGCACCTCGTACGCTCAAATCCGACACTTGTAGCCTGAGATATGGGCAATGGCGTACAAGGTGTCAAAACTGTTTTTTTTCACCTCCCAGTGTGTGTTTTCCGTTTTCACGTTGTCACTGTCCGTTTTCCGTCTAACACCCACGTATGTGCTTCTTTTGCTATTTTAAGTGTTTATAAGCGTTTATGAGAGCTTAGTTCATTGGGCATAAGCATGTCGCGTCGGTTCACCTTTGAAATGGTTTTCTTCCAATCTTATGACAAGATTGTTTTAAATAGAAACCAAAAGGGGTTGATGGTTTGATTTGCATGTTCCAGGTGAGTCCGTGGACGTTGACGAGCGTGTTTGACTTCTACATTATCTTGCTTACGCTCAATTATTGGTGAGTGTTCCTTGCATGTTTGTGAATAAACTGCTCTGTTGACGTGTTTAAATGCTTTTAATAATTATGTGAAGGGCGAGTGTGTACTTTATCACACTCGGCCTACTTTGTATTCTACTGTTCAACTGTGTGCTTTTCCATTGTTTGTATATTACTTGCGCATGATGTAGGCCATGTGTACTTCACCACATGGGCTGAATAAGGCCTTTTCCCCTTCGTTATCGACCTATTCGAGCCAGAAGCGGACTCGGTCGGGTAGGTGGTACCAGACGCATGCGGTATACCAGTATTACCACTAGGAGTTATAAGGTGGAGTAGGGGTTGAGTATTGAACAAGCGGACTGCAACTACTTCCAGTGGAACTTGTATCCTTTCACTGGGTATTTTTCCCAGTTTATGTGTTTATACATTTTATGCTTATAAACTGAATTATATTAACCTACTAAGTGCTTAGCGATATATTTTTGCTCCATTCTTGTGTGATTTGTATGATATTAGGATCACTAGGCTTTAGCTCATCCCTTTCAACTTTGTTTTCCTTAGCAGGATTTGAGATCGAGAGCTTCCAGGGGTTACACTAGGTCGATTGGTTTGGAGACCTAATCTTGTATTTTGATGTAGCCCTTGTATTTTGAATTGTACTAATGGAATGCTGGATGGATGGATAAACTTTTGTATCTGTGATTATAGTTGGGATGTTTGTGGTTAGTTAAGGAAATTTTGGGGTTTACTTATTACATTGATTTGAGGATATCGATGTATTTTGTTATTTGCATTTGAACTAAGGATCGGTAGTGAGTCCAGTGAGCTGGCTGACTGATACCTTAGGGTTCCTAGGAGAGGTGGGGCTGTCCAGGTTGGTATCGAGCTTTAGGTTTGGATCTCATGTAGTGTACCTAGGCTTAACGCGTTTAGGGTGCGGACTGTGGGATTAGGTTAGCTGTTAAATGATATGATTCTGGTAATAGTTTACCTAGAACACTAATTCTAGTTGTGATTGTAGGAATGGAAGGAAATGGAGCACGAGGACTGCCTGGGCGACTCGATTACATTATGTTTGAATAGGACACGGCGAGCCATTTCAACGATTTGTTCGGGGCGTAGGGTGGATGGCGGTGTGATTGTTGGCAGACATATTCATACCCCAATCAAGTGGTGCTAGCTATAGTAGATGAGAGGCAGAGGTTAGTCAATGAAAATGCCAGAGCAAATGGCCGAATTCAAGAGTTAGAGACTAGGGTGCTCGAGGAGCAACAACGAATCGAAACCTACGTGAACAATTACAAGAAGCCAATAATCGGCTCGAGATGGCTAACAACTAAGGGAGAGAGGTGGAGAAGATCGTGGCCTTGAGGATCCTAGCGTAGGAAATGAAGTCGAACGTGTTAGAGAACGAGAATCTCTTGGGTCTAATTAATCCAGTGCCGTATCGATTTTGACCTTTTGTAAGAGAATGATAGGATGGGGATGTAGAATGTTCTACTTTAGAGGCCAGTGTATTTTGTTGATGACTTGTTTACTTTTGTCTATTACTTTTGACTTGGTATGTACTCAAATTGACTGTGACTTGTGTTTTAGTTTAACGAGTTCTAGTTTGTGCTAACGTGAGACATGGCCGAGTGTGAACCTGTATTGTGAAATGTGCTATGTGAAAATGTGTTTGTTTCACTTGCCTTAAAATTGTTACTTGCATGTGTGTGTGTTAATTATGGTTTAGTATGGTTGATATACATATGCATATAGATTAGCTATGAACATGGAAACGAGAGGAACAGCAGCAGGCCGTGGGCGTGGGCGTGGGCGTGGCCTTAGACAACCCAGGGATCTAGGGGATGATCACGAATCGCGGAAATAATCGTGAAGCAAGGGCGATGCTAATGATCGTAGCCACAACCATCCAGCATATGACTGATTTGTTAGCACAAATGGCTGGTCAAAACCAAATCAACAAGGAAACCACAATGAATCAAGTAGAAGGAGAAGACAAGGCACTAGAGAGATTTCAAAATTTTCTCCCCTAAGTTTCTTTGGAGGTCCGACCAGATATAGCCGAGAATTGGTTGGAAAATATAAGGAACATATTTGATGCTTTGAATTATTCCGAAGAAAGACAAGTAACTTTTGCGGTGTTCCAATTTGAAGGAGCGGCTAGAGCATGGTGGAATGTTATCGAACTAAGTGGGAAGGGAACAAACTCAGAACTTGGATGAATTTTGTACAAGAATTTAATGAAAAGTTCCTTCCACTGCTTGGTCCAAGAAAAGAGAGAAGATGATTTTATAAAACTTCGCCAAGGAACCCTAAGTGTGGCTGAATATGAAACTCAATTCACGAAGTTGTCTAGATTTGCCCAGGCTGGTACTGAGGCGAAAGAGAATAAGGCGGTTTATTCGGGGACTTAACTTAGAAATTCAAGATGCTCTGCAGACTCAAATTGAGACATTTACGATGCCCTTGAGAAAGCCCAAAGAGTCGAGATAACAAAATCTCAAGCGAAAGCCTTTCAAGCTCGAAAGAGAGATGCACCTAGTGGTAGTTCCCTTGAGGTTCCTAGAGAGCTGTACCACCACCAAAAGTGGAAGAGGCGGTGGAATAAAACTACCTCCCTATTCTTCTTATAAGATGGAGCAACCGAGAAGGGACTACATCACAGAAAACTCAAACAAGAAGGGTTCAATCACAGGAAACACCGTTGGGAAGTCAAGCCACGGTTGTCCAACCAACTTGTGGATACTGTGGGAAAAGCAATCACACTAGGACAATTTGTTGGGTGAAAGGCGAAAATGTTTGCGTTGTGGGAGTGCCGACCATCAAGTTAACCAACAAGAAACAAGCGAGAGAAAGTAATTCAGGAAATGTAACTACTTCTCAACAAGTTCTTGAAGGAGGAAACCGATCACGAGCACCGGCGAGAACCTATAACCTTCTTGGCCAGCGATTTCAAGGTCGAGGGTGGTAGAAGGTATGAATTCGGGCGAAATTCTTTTAAAGGAGATTGTGAGGCCTCGATTTTTCTCAATTTTTGGAAAATATTAAATAATGTTAATTATAGTTATTTTTGTTTGCCAAGGTGTTTATATGGTTTGTTTTACTTTTAAAAATGTTTGTTTTAATTATTTTGTTTTACAAGTGTGAAAACCCTAATTTGCATTTAAACCCTAATTTGCTTGAAAACCCTAAATTTGGATAAAACCTAATTTGTATATATGAAAACCCTAGTTTGGATTCGTAAAACCCTAGTTTTGAAAATAAATTTAAGTTTTATGTCCAACTACAAGTTTGTTATTTCTTTGATTTTACGTGTGGTAATGCTTGTGCAAGAAGAGAGATTAGGGTGCATAGGTGATTAGTAGCCTAAGTAAGTGTGATTAAGCTTTGATAGGCTAGGTTAAATTGAGCACCTATGGACTAGTTTGATAGGAAAAGAAATTATGTGGGTAAGAGTGAAAATTAACCTAAGTTGGTGGGTTTAATTGGCATGACAATTTTGACCAATTTTGACCAAGCAATAAAATATCTATAAGAAGTTATCTCTAGCCATTTTAAGCTTCAAGACAAGCCAAGAAGGGAAAAGAAAGAAAGAAAAAAAAAAAAGAGAAAAAGAGAAAAGAGAGAAAAGCTTGGAGAAATTTTGCAAGTTCAACCATTCAATCTTGATTTGGAGTTAGGAAGTGAAGCTTGCCCTTGGAAGCTTGAGGTTGCACCAAGAACTTAAACTAGGAAGGTTTGCTTCTATCTTTAAAAGCTGGAATTTTGAGGAAGTTTATGAAATTGTTGGATTTTGTGGTTCTTTTGGCTTGATTCATGTTTATATTTAGCTTGTGGGATGAGACTACGGATTAGATTGGTTGATTTTGATGTGTTTATGCTTAGCCATGAATATGAGCTAGGGTTAGGGTTTTGCTTTAATACTAATGGTAGAAGTTAAGGTTGGATTGTGTGTTTAGTTGTTGGTGGGCTCTTGAATTCCCACCTGCGCGTAAATTTGAACGATTACGTGGGCTCTTGAATTCCCACTTGGTGTGTTGTGTGTGTAGTGTGTGTATGTGCGTGCGGGTCTGGAGTGGTGTGAGGTGTGTGAGGGGCTGTTTTGCATGTGTATAATCGCAGGCGAGCCGATGGAATTTGCGTGAATGTGTTTTGGTTGCGTAAAAATTCGTTTGGGCATTGAACGGAAAAAACAGGATTTTGACTGCAGCGACTTTGGCGTCGTTTTTGGTGTTGTTCCTTTGTGATTTATCTTTTAGCCAAAACACGAAAGTTATAGCCCTTTGTTCTAGCTTTCCAACGCATCTGGAATTTCTTGATTTCGATTTGTGAGCGCTGAGTTATGTCCGTTTGAAGTTGGCCTGTCGGACATTCTCGGCGTGAATTTCTGAAACTGTTTCTGCGTTTTGACCTAGATGGAGTAAATCTGGGTTGAAGTTGTCTTCATGAAAGTTGTAGCTTGTTCTCTTATCTTGAGCGGCACCTCGTACGCTCAAATCCGACACTTGTAGCCTGAGATATGGGCAATGGCGTACAAGGTGTCAAAACTGTTTTCACCTCCAGGTGTGTGTTTTCCGTTTTCCGTTGTCCATCCGTTTTCCGTCTAACACCACGTATGTGCTTCTTTTTGCTATTTTAAGTGTTTATAAGCGTTTATGAGAGCTTAGTTCATTGGGCATATGCATGTCGCGTCGGTTCACCTTTGAAATGGTTTTCTTCCAATCTTATGACAAGATTGTTTTAAATAGAAACCAAAAGGGGTTGATGGTTTGATTTGCATGTTCCAGGTGAGTCCGTGGACGTTGACGAGCGTGTTTGACTTCTACATTATCTTGCTTACGCTCAATTATTGGTGAGTGTTCCTTGCATGTTTGTGAATAAACTCTGTTGACGTGTTTAAATGCTTTTAATAATTATGTGAATGGCGAGTGTGTACTTTATCACACTCGGCCTACTTTGTATTCTACTGTTCAACTGTGTGCTTTTCCATTGTTTGTATATTACTTGCGCATGATGTAGGCCATGTGTACTTCACCACATGGGCTGAATAAGGCCTTTTCCCCTTCGTTATCGACCTATTCGAGCGAAGCGGTCTCGGTCGGGTAGGTTGGTACTTAGGGCACGGTACGGTATACTCGAGTATTACCACTAGGAGTTATAAGGTGGAGTAGGGGGTTGAGTATTGAACAAGACGGACTGCAACTACTTCCAGTGGAACCTGTATCCTTTCACTGGGTATTTTTCGCAGTTTATGTGTTTATACATTTTATGCTTATAAACTGAATGATATTAACCTACTAAGTGCTTAACTGATATATTTTTGCTCCCTATTGTTGTGTGATTTGTATGATATTAGGATCACTCACTGGGCTTTTAGCTCATCCCTTTCAACTTTGTTTTTCCTTAGCAGGATTTGAGATCGAGAGCTTCCAGGGGTTACACTAGGTCGATTGGTTTGGAGACCTAACCTTGTATTTTGATGTAGCCCTTGTATTTTGAATTGTACTAATGGAATGTTGGATGGATGGATAAACTTTTGTATCTGTGATTATAGTTCGGGATGTTTGTGGTTCGTTAAGGAAATTTTGGGGTTTACTTGTTACAGTTGATTTGAGGATATCGATGTATTTTGTTATTTGCATTTGAACTAAGGATCGGTAGTGAGTCCCGGCGAGAGCTGGGCAGGCGGCTCGCTGATACCTTAGGGTTCGCCCTAGGGAGAGGTGGGACTGTCACAGTTTGAAAACCCAATTTCACATCAAATCACTTTTCTAACACATTTCGAATCATATTCACATAAGCACATAACAAACATTGAAACTCACCACAGTAGTAAAGTTCGTTTTCCAAGGTGGGATTTGATTCAAATCCTTCCTTACCTCCTATTACCACGAAAAAGGAAGAAATAAGTTTCACCTCACAAATAGTTAAACTAAACTCAAATAACTTATTCACTTGTCTTATCAAAGTTCTTTACAAAGTTCCATTAACTCTGCTCAAGCGAAAAGTAATCACTCGAGTCGAAACTCATTTTATAAGATTCCATTTTCAAATCAAAATTTCACATAAACAACAACTCTATCGATGCACTCTATCCAGGCGCTTTCTAATCTTTAGCAAATTGAAATAAAGTGAGGTATTTCACCTCCAAATCACTCATTTGAGCTCAAACTCAACACCACTCTTTTAACCAAAGTTTTAACACATTTCTCAAATGATTTTCACTAGGTTTCAATGCACAAATTTCATGAAAATTAGCTAAGGTATTTCAAATCTACAAATTTGTCCAAAATGGCACTTTTCCCTCAAAACTTAGTGAAATTCAATTTCTCACCATAACAGTTCAAGATTTTAACTCTTTTAAAACATATACTCATAAATGAACATAATACATATACACTTAAGCAAAATCTCATCAATAAACATCATAAAATTTTAAAATCACACATCAAAATTGCCAAGCAAGGTTCGGCCAACCCTTATCATTTTCCTTCAAATTTTTCAACTACAAAATCTACTTTCTATCCATAGAACGAACTCATTTCTCGAATATCAGTCACATCCACAATCAGGTCCTCAAGTCCGGTACCTAAAAAGTCACCTCAAGTTCACTACCTAAGTTGGGAATTCAAGAGCCCAACTCAAAATTCCAAATATAGACATTTCTAACAAAATAAACTGTAGATCTACTATATTTAACACTAATCAAGTTAGATATAAAAGGTTTAAGTCTTATACCTTCAGATCTTTCTAGATTTAACAAGATCAACCAAGATCTTGTGAACTCCTCTCAAGAATGATACTTCCAAACTTAGAAACACCAAAAGCTCCAACCTTAGCCCACGATCCACTTGATTTGATGATGGATTCCGTCTCCAAGCTCAAAACAAGAAGTTGGCAAACCAAGAAGCTTTCTTCCCTTTCCTTTTCTCTCTCTCTCTCTCTCACGAACCACACTCCCACTCTCTCTTTCTCACGGCTGCCAAGGGAAGAAGAAGACACAGGAGATGTTGCTTCAATGGAGTCTTTAAGCTTCAAAGGTTGGAAGATGAAGAAGATGAACAAGAAACACTCAAACTCTCCCTCTAATCTCTCTCTCTTTTCGGCCCTCTCTCTCTCTTTCTCCCTCTCTTATGGCAGCTCCAAGAAGGTAGAGGAATGTCTTCAATGGAGACTTGAAGCTTCAAGAAATTGGAGGAAGAAGAAGTTGAAGAAACAAGGCAATCTTTCTCTTTTTTCTCTCTATCTCTACCCGGCTCTCTCTCTCTCTCTAAAGCTCTAAATTTGCAGTTGAAAAATGAAGAGGCAAGAAGCAAGAAAGATGGCTTTTAAGGGACAAAAAGTGTGGTCTTCCCTGTTTTAGGGAAAAGTGGTCAAACGACCACTTTTTATCGCGTCGAAGCGCGACACTCTAACTTTTACTGTTTTATCTCATTCCGACACTGTCCAACCTTAAATATATCTCTGTAATATCTCTACATATGCTCGATTTCATTTTAAAATTCACTATTCACACTTCGGAACAGAAATTAATGCTTAAACTGGTCGAACACACACACCGGCAAATAATTCTTGAAAAATTCTCTAAATTAGTAATTAATCACTCAAAACATAAATTCACTCATATTTTAATAAATAAATACAATATAAAAATTATTATACATTTTTAAAATAAAATTTAAATTTTGAGACCCTCACATATATGCTGCAAAATATTCAGTTTTATATCCTTTATAGGCAATTCCAATAGGTATATATATACTATATTTACTAGTTATTTTTTTTTCAATGTATACCTTTCTATCATTATATGTAATCATCATTCCTTGATATTTTATTGAATAAGGTGATACCATATCTAGAAAATTAGTTCCTAACATTATTTCCAATGTATCATTTCCACCTTCCCTTTCGATTAAAAGTTGAATAGGAATTCTATGGTTATTTAGTTCTATTTCTGTTTCTATAGCTTCATTTATTTCATGAATTTCTCCATTGAAATTAGTATATTGATATGACTCTTGTAATCTATAAATTGGTAAGTCTTTTATTAATCTATAGGATATATAATTTCCACTGGCTCCTATATCTATTAATATAGTACAATCTTCCATATTTTTTCCATTATAATATCTAGCTTTTAGTTTATAATTGAAATTTCTTATATTATTATTTAAAAGTTGTTGACGACTTCCTACACTACTTTCAGTATAAGAAAGTCTTACTGGAATACTATTATGTTTATTTATCAATGGTTTTTGTCCTATATCTAAGTCAAATTCTTCATTTAATTCAATATTAGTAACTTCAGGAGGATATATTTTTCCTATTTCATTGAATAATTTTGGCATATTAATAAAATTATTATTTGCAAAATTTTCAGTATGGTGCGTATTAGATAGCGCATATGAGATCATATATGTGATAGAATAAGGTCTATTTCCATTAAAGAAAAAATCTTTTCTTTTAAAATCTTGTATTAATGATAATGTTCTATCAAAATCTTTATCTTGTAAACTATATGAAAGTTTTGCATAAATATTAAAAATCAATTTTTGATATTTTAGATTTCCTCGTAAGATATCTAAAGTGGCTTCTTCTCGATTTCTTATTCTATTGTCTACTATGGCCAAATCGATAGGGGTATTTAACCGTTCTCTAAAGGTTGATCTTATTATCATTTGTATTGATCCTATATGAATCCATCCAATGGTCTATCTTATTTTTTCTGGTATTTTTTTTTTGTAATTTATCATATATAGCTCTTCTAGATATTGAAGGGATCATTACTTTATTTGCGGTTAACTATTTTCTAAAGCCTTTTCTTTTAGATTTATTCCATAAAACATATGATATTTTCTAATATGAAATTTTAATTTTTCTAATGCTGGCACATTAAATCTGCTGTATGAATTTATTGAAAAATTACTCTTTTGTATTGTCATAAGTATTTTTCTATCTATTAATGCCTCTTGACTATATTCTCCTAGTCTTTCTAGGTGAATGTCAATTATTTCAGAATTTTCTTCTTGATCTATTTTCTGTATTTCATTCATCGTTACTACTACCTATATCATATTCTGTTTCTGTATAAATAAATATACTTTCATTTGAAGATATTTCTTCTATTTCTACAAATCTATTTATTTCGGTAAATTTATTATTTTCAATTAATTCTTCAATATCATCATCTATTTTTATTCATTTTTTATTGAATTTTTTAGGACATTCGTTAGCAAAGTGTCCTTTTTCTTTACAGAAATAGCACTGTGACAATCAGTTATTTTTCTCTTTTGTCTATTATTTCTCTTATATATCTTTTTTCCTTTAGGAAACTTTGATTTTTGTTTATAGTATTTAGCTTTTCATTGTTTTATAAATTTCTTTTTCAAAATATTTTCTTGTCTTATAACTTTTTCTCACTTTATTGTAATAATATGGACTATCACATCCTATTTGTGTAGGCATATTAACATTATCACAACACAATTGAAATTGGTGTTTCAATTTTTTGGTCTTATTAAAAAGCATTGCTTCTTCACACCATCTTTGTAATTTTTCTAGGGTATGGAAAATCTTTTTTCCCAATGTATATTTAGTACCTAGGTTATACTCATTTCTTAATCTTTTTCCCCAAGGGTCTAGTATTTTAGAGAAAAAAATATTTCTAAATATGTTTCTCGTTTATTAAAATCGGTCCTATAATAACAATCTTGGAATACACAAATGTATTTATCTATTTTGCACATATCGCATAATGTTAATTTTACTAATGCATTAGTGTATTTTTGTGCTGAATTTGCATCTTTGAAATATGTAACGACCCGGACTCAAGGCCTAGCTTAAGCAACTTTTGGACCGAAATCACTGGCCCAAAATGGTTAACCAAAGTTATTTGATAGGCCTTGATTCCAATCTTATAAACCTTTCCTTTCCTCATGCATTTTCCGATGTGGGATATCACATTCGCCCCTCCTTTAGAATTTTGTGTTCTCGCAAAGTCCATTACAAATACAGTCACAATCTAAACTGTCCACTTGGTCGTGCTTGGACTCTAGAGGTGGCCCCCGTCGAACGTGGCACTTAACTCTTTGCACTTCCTTGCATAGTCGGAACCATAACTCACTAGCCCAAGCTCACCCAGCGCAGAGACCACGCGAGATTCGCTCTGATACCACCTGTAACGGCCCGGACTCAAGACCTGGCCCAAACAACTTTTGGATTGAAATTACTGACCCAAAATGGTTAACCGAAGTTACTTGATAGACCTTGATTCCAAGCTTATAAACCTTTCCTTTCCTTATGCATTTTCCAATGTGGGATATCACAAAATAACTTCCTTCACCTACAAATTCTAGACTAAATAATTCAAGTGCTCTTGTTATCATACCATTAATGTCTTGATTATTTCCATATATTATTTTTCTAGTATCTTCTGGTAATGTTTCCCAATATTTGGAAACACTATTTACTATTTACTAGTGATTTTTCTAAAAATCCTTGAGTTTCTTCATAATTTAATTTATTTATTGAGACTGCTAGTCTTGAACCAATTTCCCATTTATCAATTGCCACTTCTGTGTTTTTTATACAGTCCAAATATAGAAATGTTCCAAAAGGAAATATTGCTTCTATTGTAATTTTATCTATCAAAGTATATCCATTCTCGTCCAAATATCCTTTTTGTTTAGCCATATTCATTAATGATGATATAAAAGAGTTTTCACCTCCAGGTCTCCGCTTGTTATATTTAATGGAGGTGGGGCTGTGTTAGTTGAGGGTCTATCATCTACATGTGGATTCTCAGCTACCTCTAGTTTATCTATTTTTATATTCATTCTTGTGCAGCCCTCCCCAAGGCTAACCAGGAGGGTTGGTGGGTACCTAACTCTTGGACTCAAGCATGAAAAGATACTAACTTAATCAGTAAAACCTCCAATCATAGCAACATTAAATATTAAAATTGTACAATAAGTCAAATCTTAGAATTACGGTTTCCCACTCAAAATACTTAAAATCCTCGAGCCAAATTTTGGTACATTTCCATAATTCTAATATATACATCACCAAAAGAATATACAAATCATTTCTCCAAATTCGAGATAAAGTCAAGGACAAGAACTAGCCCTATTGCATACCGGGATTCTTGTCACTGTTAAGGAAAAACAAGCGGAATTGGGGTGAGTTAAAAAGCTCGTGAGTTTCCAAAATTCATGCACATGCACTTAAAACGATAAAAATAAAAGTAAATAAATAAAACGTAGGCAGATCAAGTTCACACACATGGAGGATACGGGGGCTCTCAGGAGCCAAATTCCACATTTCTTGAGCATTTATAGTAGTCGACACTCCGTGCGACTTTCAATCAAGTGAGCGACTCTTCACGCCAAACTCAACCACCAAACTCCCCAGGACTGCGCCAAAATTTTAAGCGATTGAGCGATAGCAGGTAAATCACTCAAGGCACTCGGCCAAGAGTGATTGTATAACACGTTTCCGTCTCCCAAATTCAATACATGCAAACAAATAAATTACCGACTCTACAAAAAGGGGGCAATAAAGTATACTCTCCTTTAGGTGAGTGGTTCAACAGTTTCAACTTTCAACATAAGCACGTAACAAGTCACATAGCACATTCACACACTAAGTTCGTAAATTAAAGTAATAAACATGCATTGGAAAACTCACCGACAAAGTAGGGGTCGGAGTCCAAGTTTTGATCAGTTGCAAAATCAGCACTTTGCTCTAAAATAATTAAAAGAGAACAAAAATGAGTTCTCCTAATTCACCGACCAAGTTTAGTTCAAAAAGTCGAAAGTTCGACAGTTTCCTAAGTTGAGCTGAAAACTTTGAAAAATCATAACTCAAGTTATACAAGTCGGAATTTTGTTCATTTGGTACCGTTGGAAACCTCTTTGAAAGATATAAGACTTTGTAGAAGACATTCAATTAAAATTCTGGACGAAATTAACCCAGATTTTCGTTCAACAACCAGCTACAGTAAAGAGACAGGGCATATCAGGCTGGACATCCAGGGTACTTTGAAAATTTTCCAAAAATTACAAAAAATTAGTTAACCTCTGAAATTCATACACAATATAGTACTACATAAGGAGTTTCAACAGCCACTGACGGAACTCAATTCCGACACCCGAGCATGAAATTATAACAGTTCAAACAGAGGGGGTTCACATTTCTGAAATTTCTGGGTTTCGAATTTACGGAACAGAGTTTAAAGCCCTGTTTGAGTGATGGTTTCATGTCTAAAAATTACCAAATTTGGCACACCAATACTTCCATATACAGGCTAAGTTCATACCAAAATTCAACCAAAAATTACCTCAGGAAGACAGCTTTCTATTCGCCCAAAGTGGGCTTGACAACGTTGGTTCAATCCTGCAAAGTTTCATTCCCCTTCTTCTCATTACTTTTAACACATCTAAACCACCACCAAATGACCCCATTTTCGAACCTAAGATAGTTTTACCCTTTCTAAACCTAATGGTGATCACAATTGGTGATGGCTTATATCAAAATTTAGCACAAAACAGGCCCATAGATCCGGACAGCAAGCTCGCTCAATTTCCAGCTTTTCTTGTTCCAATTTAACTATCATTCTTGCTATCACTTTTAAAAGGCTTTTGTGGGAAATATCAGCAACTGGAACCTCATCATTTAAGCACTATAATCAGTCTTCAAACTTGCAAAAAACGCAGCCACAAAACAGGGGAAACCTAGCAGGATTTTCAGCCAACAATTAAGCTTCCATAGCAGAATTTTCTCATGCCATTCTTACTAGAACTTTTGAGGGGCTTTTGTAGAGTAAATTAACAACTCAAAACTCATCATTTAAGCATTAAAATCAGCCCTTAAACTTACAAAATGCAACGACGAAATTAGACCCAAAAATCAGAAAATTCACCCCCAACTTCATCTTCCTCTAGCCGGTTCTTCCCTAAGTTTTCCTTCCAACTTTTAACAACCAACAATCAACATAATGCACTAATATAACACCATTTAATCATCTAGCAACCAAATGCACATATTTGGTGGGAATCCAAGAGCCCACCCACAACTTAAACCAACAAACAACTCATTGAAACTTAGCAATACACACTCATCTCCAACATATGTCAAGGTTTCATCAACCTCTCAACAACTCAAGCATGCTTAAACTTTCAAGAATGTACAAGGATGAAGTTCTTGAGATTTTACCTCCTCTTAGATGATGACTAAACTCCAAGAATGATGCTAAGCTAAGGCTTCCAAGTGCCTCCCCTTCAAGCTCTTCACCAAGTGCAAGTCCAAGCAAAGATTAATGGAGGTTGGGTTGAGTTTTGGGAGGAATTGAGTGATGAAATTTTGCTGCAAATTTGGGGAAGAAGAGAGAGGGAGTTGGGTGAGAGAGGAGAAGAGTGAAAGAGTTTTGGTCAATTTTTCTTGAAGAGTTAATGAGAAAAAGGAGAGACAAGATATGATATTTATCTCATCGAAGTCAAAGTTTGAATAGTGATATTAATTAGCTTTGGAGGAAAATTAATCATTTCATTTGGCTTGAGATTAGGGACAAATCTTGATTTGGAGAGGGGATGGAGGATTAATGTTTAAGTGATTGGTAGGAATTTAGTTGAAAGAATTAACGATTAGATAAAATTTCTAAACTTAAAGAGATTAATCCAAATCTTAACTAAAATTTCAAAACCCTAATTAATCATCTTCAAAGACCCAAAACCAGTCATTTAATTACACTTCCAACTTATCAGTGATCATCTATACTTATCTCCACTAGTTTACTCACAGTCCGAATTTACCTCGAAAAACGTGTCTTTAACATTTTACCGCTAATAAATGCTACGAGACGGTATTAACAGGGGAATAGAGTTAAAATTAAATGAGGCATTGTGAATGAGGAAAAATCGGATGTCACAAGATAATTAAAGAAATAATTATATAAATAAATAAATAAAACTTCAAATTTTTTTGGAATTTAAAAATTAATTTTTTATTTTTATTTTTTTTTCGAGGCCGTTACAATTACCATATTCTTTAATTTACCACTTAGATTTTCTAAATCAGATTTTGACAAATTAGTAAATATATTTTCAGAATTATTTATGTCTTTTGAGTCACTCATCTTATTTTAGATATATGTTCTGTTATATGATCGATGGTTGTTTTCTTTCTCTTCTCAGTTGTCTTTATATCACTTAAATTTATTTTTTCTAATGAGTCTTTGATTTCTTTTAATTCCTTCATTAGATTTTTATGAATATATAACATAGTTCTTTGTAATTCATATATATCTTTTTTCTATTTTTAAATATCCCGATGGTAATTCTATTATCTTATAATCATCCATGTATTTTTACTAAATGTAGGTTTCGTTGAGTTACAAGTTTTTCTAAATTCTTTTTCTCTATTTCTAATAGTATATTTAAAGTTTCTGTTATTATTTCTCCTTCAGTCTTATATTTAATCATGCATTGTCTAACTCTATTTTAGCTTTGGCTGCCATCTCTGTACTTATATATTTTTGACATTCTAAACCATATGTTATTCTTTCAGTATTCATTGTTTATCTAAATGTTCCATCCTATAATGCTCAGTAAATTCTTTATTTAGTTTTGAATATTTGTTTGTTAATAGATATTTTTCATTTTTAACATTTATTAATGCAAAATATCTTTCATTACAAGTATCTTTATGACAATTATTTAGGGTAACATATGTCCATCTACTATTAAGGTATTCAATACTTGAGTTCAATTTTTGTAATTGATATGCATATTCTTTAATCAGTGTTAACATAGCATCACATGTTAAGCAATTATTATCCATATAATAGGGAAGGGTAATCCCAATCGATATCATCAAAGTCATATTCATATCCATATCCGGGATAATATATAGTTGCATAGAAATTTTCTAATTGTTCAATTTCATTTCCTTCATTCAAATACATATTTGTATCGTTGTCTAAATCGATCGGACTCTCTAATAAAACCTACACTTAACAGATGTACTTTGAACTCTTCATGTATTTTCTTATAAATAGGGGTTTCCCCCTCTTGTATTAGTGATGGAAAATGGAACTGAAATTCATTTAAATGAATACGAGAATACTTTCCTTTCTATTTTTCTCTTTTTGTAAGTTCTTCAGTTTTCTTCTCTTGAGTTCATTAATTTTCTTGACTTTATTAGTATAGCACCTACTATACAAATACAATAAATCCTACAACACAAATCCACCACCATATTTGTATTTGTTTCACAACACGTTATCAGCACGAATCTTTACCATTGAGAAAACACAAATCATGAGTCTCTACCTTTGAGCAAAGGTACAATAGCTACTACTATTATGCAATTGTGATACTACTATTCTACCGGTAGTGGATCAACCGTTGGATATTTCCTTAGACAATTTTTGACAAACTTTTGAGATAATATTTCTCATTTTTAATTCAATTCACTTTTCTTATAACTAACCTTTGAATACAAGTATTTGCCATGAAACAATTATTCAATACTAGCATATACATTTCGGGCAATTTTTAAGATAAAATTTATTCTATTCAATTCTATTTATTTATCTTTATTGTAAAAAGAATTTTTTATTATAAATATTAGATGGTGAAATACATCTTGATACAAATGGATTTTGGAGGCACTATTAATGAAAATAATGATACATAAGGATCCGCATGTTCTTTAAAAGAAAAAAATCAGACCACCTAGAGATGGTCGTTCCTATAAAAACCCAACATGGTCAAATTTATCTGAGGTTGCAAATTTTTGAATCAGTTAGTAAATATATTCTGTGATGTTTAGAGTTACTTCTCAATTAAAATTGTGTGGAGAAAATAACACCGATATAGAGGTGTTAAAAATATATTTTTCATGTTTCACTCCTCGAATATGCTCTCAAAGTAGCAATATCGAGAGAAGAAATTTAAAAAGTATTCTGAATTTATTACATACATTTGTTTAAAAATTTGATTTAATAGTTCTAGTCTATTCTTTGAAGTTAATGCGACTTAATTTATGATTATAATCTTGATTGTGGATGCTGCAAAGGTCGATATATGCCATCTAAAATAGGATAATGATAAGAAAGAATGCCAAAAAAAGATTCTAAAATAAATACTATTTGTATAGTATTAAAGGTCATTAGCCACGTATATATCGTATGATTAAATATCTTATGGACCTTTATCAAACATCATAAACAAACACCCTGAAGGTGCAAATTAATAGTGCAATTGATGATGGTAATACCCATATTTTCTTCCTAAAGAAGAAATTGATACCAAACATCCGATATTTATTTAGAATTTAGTTATTTATTATTTTTTGCATATTTATATCACTTTCTTTATGGATTTTATTAATGTTTACATTTATTTGTAAGTTTCATTATTAATTCTTCTTGAAGAAGAGCATTTCTTTATTATTTCTTTCTGATGAAAAAATAGTTGTGCTATTTTATTATTTCTTCCTGAAAAAGAAATGAATGTGTTTCTTTATTATTTCTTCCTAAAGAAGAAATGAATATCAAATATTTAGGATTAAAAATTATGGTGATGATAATGTGTGTCTCATTGATAGTGCTAATAAGCACACTATATTCCTGTTTGAAAATAGGAGAGATAAACACAATCAATAATGGTGGCAAGACAATCAAATGCTCCAAAAGAGCCATTACTATATTTCTCCTTGAGGAAGTAAAGTTTGCTACAAATGATGTACTACCTTCTCCCAAAGTCTCGAGCAAATATATTGAATTTAAAAATATCCGCTGAAATGGATATCATTTCGAGACACAAAATGAGACAATAACAGATATCATCAAGTGAGATAAAGGTTGATTATGTCGCAAAACCATTAGAAAGAGAAATTGTTATTGTTATAGTTATCTTTATTCTCATTTCATTAAATCAAAAATCATTACCTACAGTAAATTAGAAGTTTATTGATCCCAATATATTTATGATTTGTCAAAACTAAGAGCTGGCAAGTATTCATACATACCCCCTGTAGCGGCCCCACGACTCCCAAGGCGAACCCTGAGAACCGCGGCCACCGGCCTAGCTCACGCCAGGACTCAATCAATCAATTTGGACAACTCAAATATGTTTTTAAATGCAGTTATATGGTTCAAACTAAAATTCAACATCAACCATCTAGGATACACAATTCCTAGGTAATATTAACCAAAAGGATTTCAACATCATTAGTCTTAATAAGGGTAAGGTTACAACCAACAAAATCCAACCACCTCTGAATCCTCCGCCGAGTCAAACCTGGAATCCTGGGAGGGAAAAATATATGGGGTGAGCTTCACAAGCCCAATGAGAGTCCCAACACATAACAATTATCACATTCGTAAAACATGCTTTCATTTAATCAATCATATAAGGAAAATTTTCACAACAGCATTTTCCTTCAAGCATTTCATGAAACATTGAATTTCAATATCACATTGGAAAGCATCAATAACATTCATTGTGGAAGGATACATTGCTTCCATGTTGTCAATAGCACTTCTTCGACGCTTCCCAATCTCCAACCCCTTACAACACTTCAGCCCGACATCCAACATTCATTGGGTGGTGTACACTCGAGGTAACCTTTCATTTCATTCCCCAGGGGTCCGTCGACGTACCCGACCAAGCCCTAATTGCCGGCTCGGAATAGGCCGACTTGCCTCTGGAGTTTGGGATCCCGGCCGAGCCAATTGCGGCACATTCGCAAAGGCTTATCACTCATGCACATTTAACAGGCACATACACAATTATGGTATTTCTAAATCATTTGTAAAATGAGAGGGTCAGTGCGATAAGTACACACACGATCTCCTCCTTTTGATCAATGGTTTTGAATAATTCAACCAAGGCATCATATACTATTCAACATTAACACGTTAATTGGCAAATAACACTTAGTAATTACGTGCTTCGATCAACGAGTAACATTTAACAACAAATACAATTCCAACATGTGGCACATTTTAATAAAACATTTAACAACAATTTGAAACCCTCACCTTAACTAGGGCAAGGTTGTGTCGAAGGTTTCGATGTCAACGTCCTCGACTTGGTCACCGGCCGATCCTGAGGTAAATATAATTTAACTTTTAATTATTAAAATCAATTTTGACCAATTCACTTCTGTTATAAATAAGAAAGTAGTTTTTATATAACTAACGAGTAATTATTATAGCATTACGTGATATGAACCTTGGTAATTGAAGTTCACGAAAGATATATATATTTTAGGTCAAAACGTAAGTATGAAAACTTGGAAATTTCGAGGATTTGAAATAGGTTTGAAGAAAATAAACTATCTTTTAAAGATTTCAATAATGGAAGGTATTAAGATGGAAAAATTGCGGTAGGGTTTTGAGGTCGTTTGTTGTCGAAAGATATTTTTCGTGAGGTTCTTTTTAGAAGATTACGGCTTTGAAATTTGCTCGTTTGGGTCTTGTGTGGGTACAATTCCTTTACAAGATTTTAAACGAGTCAAGTTTTGGAAAAATCAAGTTTGTTTGGACAGTAATTTCTTGATCGAGGGTTTTTAAAAGTTTGCATGAGAAACCCTAAGGTTCATGATTTGATACAAATTAAGTTGGAAATTTTGTTTGGGAATTGGTACAGCTTTGCAATAATAGGAAAATGAAATTTTCTTTCAGCAAACATTAAAACTTGTTTTGGTTCAAAAAAATCCAACAAACTTGTCATTTAAAACTTTGAACTAAAATCCAGAATTTTCAAGTTGGATTTTCAGCGATTTTCATTTGCTTGCTGTGACGTCCAGAAAATGAACTACGGCGCGTACGATACACCAAATCGAAGCCCTATGAGTCTAGTTTTGAAAGCCGCAAGTGGCTCGTGATTTGAGGTTATAAATCAAGAGATATGAACATTCTGTTCTGGTTGGTTTAAATTCTGGTTTCTTGTTACAATTTCTGGTTTTGGTATTTTGAAAACAGTTTTATTTGCACATGGTTAGGTGTTTGCATTCAGTTCCAGCAAGCTAATCAAGCTCTTAAGCAGCTAGTACATCCATTGAAAACTCACGGTTACATGCATACAACATTAAGTATTCACACATTACTCAAAACAATGATATCTCAAGCTTTAAGTTCATCAACTTAAAATTTTAGCTTATGGTCAGCGGTTTAAGTTCATCAATCCTTCATGAAAGGTGAAAACATGCAAGGCAGCTTTAATAGATTGTCAAGCAGAAATTCTAACACGATTCTTGAATGAATAAGGCTCAAGATTTTCGATCACAACCATCATTTCCAGCATAGACATTCAAGAGCTTCAAGGGTTGAAAGTACCAACATGCATGAAATTACTTTAGTAGTATCAACCGAAATAAGTTCAGAATTTTCAATGCCAAGCGAGTGTATCAAAAGTTCAGCTCATCATCAAGCCAAGACCGAGGCAAAAATAGAGTTCAAAAACAGTTCCAAGGCCCCTAGTCATGTACACCCGCAGCCATCAACATTCAAAGTTCATTGAGTAGTTCAAATGGATGTTTAACCATTCTCAAGGATCATGCATGCACTAAATAAAATGAAACTATCATTTTGAGGTTTCGGGTAGCTTATAGAACTCAAGAATACTGCTCCTTGTTAGTCAATCAAATTTCCAGCAAAGGTTTAAGAGGATACAAGCAGGCCATGACAAGATTTAAAGCTGTTCATCATATGCATGGATAGTTTATTCTTCAAGATAATATATTTTGAAAGGAAAAACTACTTCTTTGAGCTAGAAAGGATACAAGATGAATCCTACCTCCAACTAGCTTCAAGAACGGTTGAACAAGTATGAGGATGGGCTACTCAAGTTCGGTTTCCAGCTACAAGAACGAAACAGGTTAAAGATGGAAAAGGCTAAGCTGCCAAGGAAACTTTCCAAGAATTTAAATGGTGTTTTACCTTTCCTTGCTCAAGAAATAGATGAAGTGAAGACAGCTTGGCTTCTCTCCAGATTTCCAGCTTAGCTCCAGCAACTTGCAACCAAGGTGAAGTTCTTGGGCAAGGCTGAAATAACCGAGTGTGAAACAAGAGGAAAAGGGAGAGAGAGAGCTCTCGGTTGAGAGCTTTTGGAGAGAGTTTTGTTGAAGTGAATGAGAGTGAGTTTTGGGAGAATGGAAGAAAGAAGTAAGTGATTTTTCTGGTGAGGATTTTCGGGCAACAAAAGGGGGGAAAGGCAGCTGAAGTTGCTTGTTCAAATGGCCAAAGTTGGCTGAAGAAATTGCCAAGTGTTCTAACCTCTTTCATGCATTGGGCATGGTTGAAGGTGGATCATCATTTGCTGCCTAACAAAGCTGAGAACCTCTTGCTTGAACCAAGCATGCTGCCGATTATGAGGAGGGGGAAGAGAGCATGCTTGCTGCCAGAAATTCCAGCTTCATCTTGACAAATGGCAGCCAAAGATTAGAAGAGAGAGGCGGCTGAATTCTTGCTGGAGTTTTTGGAAGATTTTGCAGGTGATTTTGGAGGGAATTCATGGTGGTTTAAAGCTGTGAATTTCGGTCCAATTGAGCTGAAGTGAAATGGCTCAATGGTGATTCAATTTGGCGGTTCATGAAATGGTTCAAGAGTGACAAACTTTTAAGCTGAAAAGTTTTGTTAGTGTCCGAATTTTGGCTTGAATTATTTTAACATAATCAAAATTTATGTGTAGAAGAATGTAGTTAAATCTAGTATAACTAATGATAGTGAGTCTTACTACAATTAGTCTAGGGTTTCGAAATTTTAAGTACAACCTCAAGCAACAAAATTAATCATAAAAAAAAATCATTCCACCCATTGTTAAGGCAAAATTTTTACGGCCCTTACACCCCCTTGTGCTATTTGTGACTCCAACAGAAATTTATATCGGAGGTAAATCACCCTTTATAATTAGAAATCATGAAATATTGATGGGTGATCTATTTATAAAATGATATTGTACACTTTCTGACATTGAGGGAGGAAATGATCAATCGAAAGGAAAATCGTTTGAAAAATATTATTAGATTTCCTTAATTCTCATACCGAATAATATGAACTGGAAGTTCAATAGATTATTCATTTACAACAAATTGCAAATCAATTATCAAATATATTTATTGACTATAGACGAGTTATTGAATTGAATATTTCTGCAGGAAACATTATATTTAAAATTGATGTCTTTAAAGGACACATATAAATGCGACAAATGAATTTAAAACCGACTTACCAAAATAAGAAATTTTGATTCAAATATCTCCGGAGATGAAACAAATGTCATGACAAAGTTCAACCTCTTGAAGAGATTACTCCTGAAGAGCCAGCTCCTGAAGAGTTTACTTGTGTGGAGAATAAATCATAGAAAATTTGAAATTGAAACCTACATGAAAAGAAGTTATATATTGTGCACCAGTTGGTATTATGAAAGAAAATGAGAAGTATTTGGACCTGTAGTCCCAACACTTGAAGATGTTAAGGTCAAGGTTTTTCAGAAAGACCTGGAGTTAATTATTATGAGACATATTCTCCAATAATGGATAGAATTACATTTAGATATTTTGTGAGTCTAACAGTGCATGAAAAGTTTGATATGAGTCTAATAGACGCTGTTACTACTTATCTATATGGAACATTGTATAATAATATCTACATGAAAATCCCTGAAGTATTTAGCATGCTTGAAACATGTAAATCAAATTCTAGAGAAACTTATTCCATCAAATTACAAAGGTCTTTGTATGGGTTCAAACAATCTGGACGTATGTGGTATAATTGCCTTAGTGATTGCTTACTTAAAGAAGGTTATGCCAATGACCCATTATGTCCATGTGTTTTCATAAAGAAAGATGGATCCAATTTTATAATCATTGCTGTATATGTTAGTGATCTTAATTTGATTTGAAGCCCCTAAAGAGTTTCAAAAGCAATTGAATTTGAAATCAAAGATTTTGAAAACACCAAAATTTACCTTGGTTTACAAATTGAACATTTAAAAAATGAAATTTTTGTTCACCAAATTGCTTATACCCAAAAGGTATTAAAGCAATTTTATATGGATAAAGCATATCGATTGAATACTTTAATGATCATTCGGTCATTTGTTCCTTCCATTTTCATTTATCCTTTTTTCCCTTAGAATTTTAGTATGTATGTATGTATATGTAAATGTACAATATGTATATATGAATATATGTGCGTGTATATCTGTCTCTCTCTCTCTCTATATATATGTATATGTATATGTATGTATATATAACTAAATTTGTTAAGTCAAAGACTATTTAGCAGAAACGCTGCCTCTGATTTTTAACTTCAGGCAACCTTAGTCTAAGACAGAGAATGCAGATTTTTTGTAATTCTGTAGGTCTTTGATCTGAAAAGGCCCTTCTAGGAACAAACTTAGAAGATAAAGTATATCCAAAATAAAATAACACTATACTAGAATTATTAGTGTTTTTACACCAAAGGCTTGATAAACTAAAAGAAAAGTTAGATTTTATAATTAAACAAAAAACTTCGCTAGAAAAATATTATAATAAAGACTTTGAAGGGATAATAAACAAACTAGAAAAAATCAAAATAAGTGAAAAACTGTTGTTGAAAGATAATAAATCTAAGAAAACAGGAAATTATATTTTCAAACAATAAAATGAGTAGAACTGTGACAGCCCCACCTCCCCCTAAAGCTAACCAAAGGGTTCGGCGGACAGTTTGCCCAACTCTCGTCAGGACTCATTCGCTCAATAAATAAAATCAAAGAATTAACCATCTAAAGGAAATCTCTATAAATGGAATTCAACCGATTCCGATCCAAGACTACAAACCTTATAATTTGTACAACCCAAGTGTAATTTAAATAATTCCAAAATACATTTCACCTTCACTCTTACACTTGTCAAAACCCAAGAAAACAATTCTTATACAAAATAAGGAAATCCTACAAAAGTACTAAGTTCCTCGATTCTCGTGCTCCACTTTCAAACCTGTTAAGGAAAACAAATCTTATGGGGTGAGCAAATCTCAGTGAGGCCAAGAAGACATGCAAGCACGCAAGGTCAAGAAATAAACACTTTTATTAAACAAGATAAGTATCCAAAACATTGAATAGGAATGCAAATAAGGAATTTAGTTACACATGGTATAAGGATACGGGGGCTCTCAGGAGCCAAATTCCACGAATCTTGATCACATTCCAAATAGTTGACACTCCGTCAACTTTTAATAACCATGTAGAACTCCACTTGTCAACCATCTCCGTCCTCCGTTTCACCCCCCAACTGGGCCCGCTCGTCAAAACAGGAAATTTGGTAATACTCGAGTATACCCAGGTAAGTAGTCGGCGAGCGCACTCCAATCGACGGAAATATGTAAAGTCTCATGATTTACCAATCCCTCGGCCAAGCCCTTGCCGGCCCGAGGTGAAAGGTTTACCAATGAGGTTTTGGGTGTCCCCAACAGGTTTCAATAGTAAGTAAGATGATGAGACAACGCTTAATCATCAAACAAGTACAAGTATAGTTTAGGCAAGTCATTTCAAGTACAACAATTACAGGCAAGCAAGTCAGGTCAAGTAAGAGAGGTCGGACGAGATAAAGTACACGTCCGCCTCGACAAGTTTAATAATACGATCAATTTAAACATGTAACAGGTCAAGCAAGTCAACAAATCATGCACTTGACACTTACCAATAATCGAGAGCAAGCGAGAAAAATTCAAGAGATCAAACAAGCTTCTCGGTGTCCTTGTGATCACCTGTGAGATGAAAATCAAAATTACCTAAATATGCATTCAAGGTCAAGTTTTCAAGCAATTAAGCTTTCCGATTCCAAATTAAGAGGAATCTCATGAAATTAGAAAAAAAATCCATTTTTAAGCATGAAATAACGTGCAAATACTCAACAAACTAAAACTCTCGAGAAGACACTCATAAATACTTAAAATAGAAAAAAGAGCACCTACATGAGCGTTGGACTAAAAACGGACAACAATGGAACGAAAATGGAAAACACACACTAAAAGATGAAAAAGGCAGTCTTGACACCTTGTGCATCTTTTTTTCATAACTCATTCTACAAGTATCGGATTAAAATGAACGAGGTTCCATTTTGAAGCTAAGAGAACAAGCTATAACTTTCATGAAGACCATTTCTGCCCAGATTCACTCCTTCTGGGTCAAAAAGTATGAAAACCGTTCCAGAATTTCAGTTTCAGAATCACTGACAGGCCAGATTCACATGATCATAACTCAGCGCTCAAAAATCCAATTCAGGTGATTCCAACGGCATATGAAAGCTAACATACAAGGCTACAATTCTTAAGAAAGCATTGACAACAAATTCAGTCATCTTCCTGGTCAAACTAACCAATTGTAGAGGCTAATTTGCAGTTTGGACAGAAACAGGGCACCAGGGGTAATTTTGTCATTTTACAAGATACAGTGCTCAGATTGAGCTGAAAATTTACAGGTACATTCTTCATTCAATTTTCTACAACTTTCATGTTTAGAGTAAGAGCTAGTTGGATCATTAACATAGAGAAATTTTCACTACAACAGTGAAAACAAGGTATGATAGTCTTGATTTTTGACAAAATTTGAAAATTCACCAAAAATTGTAGAAAAATAATCAGCCTCTGAAATTAATACATTATATAGTCCTACATAAGGAGTTTCAAACACCACTGACAGCACTCAATTCCGACACTCAAGCAAGAAATTATAGCAGTTCAAACAGGGTGGTGTTGAAATTCTGAAATTTCTATTTTCCGGATTTGCAGGGCAGAATTCTAGGCCTTGTTTGAGTGACGGTTTCTTGTCCAAAAATTACCAAATTTGGTAAACCAATTCACACGGGAAGACTGCGATTGATGTGACCAAAACAGGGTAGCAGCAACAATGGAAATTTTTCCAGATTTTGATTCCTTCTTACACTGCATTTTTACTTAGCCAATTGAAAATATTTGCAGGGGAGATTTACTACACACCTAGCCCAACCTATAACAAGGGTTTATCATCAACTTAAAGCCACAAAACTTGAATTTAGAGCTGCCAAAACAGAAGCATGACAGCCGGCAGCAGCTACCAAATTTTTTCCAAATTCAAGCTTCACATTATCTTTCTAGTTTTCTAAACTCATCACAATCACTCCATCACATATGTACATATCATAACAACCAACCATCAACAATTGTGGGAATTCATAGAGCCCACTCAACAGCCCAACTTCAACCAACAACAAACAAGAAGCTACAAGCTTCAAAACTAAACAATGAAGGCAAAAGAATTAGGGTTTTGTTGGAGCCCTTTACCTTAAATAGCTCAAGAAGATTCAAGCATGAGATGTCTATGTTCCTCCCTCCAAGCTCCTAGCAGCTCTACACTCTCAATCATCAACTCCACAACCGGTTTTCTCTCTCTCCAAGGCAGTCCAAAGCTCCACCAAGAAAACTAGCAAACCCCCAAGCTTTCTTTGGTTGCAACAATAGTGATTTGTGGTTGATTAATGAAGATGAAATGAAGAGAAAAAGGGGGAGGGCTGGTCGGCTGGAACAAGAGGGGAGAGAGAGAGTTTTGAGTGCTTTGATGAAGTGAAATGAGAAAAGGAAGAGATGACATAAAGTATTACTTAATGGTGCCAAAAGTGCCCAAAACATTCCAATTGGAGTTTAATTCTAATCACTCACTTCTAATCCCTCAATTAGCTTTTCTTAATCTACTAATGATCATTCTTATTCTCCGAACGTACGTCACTCTCAGTCCGAATATTTGTCTCGAAAAACGTGCCCATTTTCATTTTTCACAATTAAGTGACAGAAAATCTAATTAATAGTTAAACATGGTTTTTAAAATAAAACGAAGTACTATATGATGTAATTGTAATTAAAATGATTTAAAAAAATTAAACTAATTTTCAGAGAAATTGAATAATTAATTAAATAAATAGGTCAAATAAAAATAAAATTTTCGGATCCTCACATCCTCCCCTCCTTCAAAGAATTTCGTCCTTGAAATTCATACATCATAATCTTTATACCTCAAATTCACAATCAAACCTTGGTTTTCTCGTAAACGTTTCAACTTCCAACTTGTAGGGAGACCTATTTGATCTCATGTTTACCCCACTCATGAAACTAGGGTTTTCAAAGAATCTATTGAACCAAGATTAATTAAAACTCTAACTAGGCATTGGTAAATGGAGGGTCTTACCTTCAATAATCTCAGCAGGATCAGGAGCCTGGGATTGATCTATGGTATACACCCTAGTCGGTACTCTCGATCGATCTCCTCTTACACTAGATTGCTTAGACGACAGTTGGCCGGACCGCTAGCTATTGCTTCCTTCAAATGGCCTGTCGGGACAGTTGTATATCCGGTGCTCAGCACTACCACATCGTAAGCACTTCCCCGATTTCTTCCAACATTCCTCTTCAGTATGTTTGGGCTTCCCACAAAACCCACAACTTATACTAGGAGTCGATATTTGACCACCTTGTGAGACGTTTCTTGCTCGTCCTTGCCCACTAGAAACTCCTCTCGATGGTTCCGAGGTTCTCACGTCTCCCGTTTCATTTCCAACCTTGGGAAACGGTGCTTTCAACTCAACTTGCCCAGTAGAGCTACTTGGGGCTTTCCTTTTCCTAGATTGAAAATCCTTCACTTGAAGTTTAGCACTCTCGACTCTTTACGCTTTCTCTAGAGCATCGGTGAATGTGAGAATTTGGGCCGCCGCTAAAGACTCCTGTATTTCCACATTTAATCCTTGTACGAATCGTCTTATCCTTTTTTGCTCAGTAACCACCAACTCCGGAGCGAACCTTGATAGCTTAGTGAATCTCTCCTCATATTCAGCAACACTCAAGACCCCCTGTCTCAACCTTATAAAATCATCCTCCCTCTTTTCTTGGATCATGGGTGGAAGAAACTTCTCATTAAACTCCCTCTCAAAATTCGTCCAGGTCTAAGGGGTTTGTTCTCTTTCCCATTTAACTCTAATTACATTCCACCATGCCCGAGCCGCTCCCTCAAACTAGAAAACAGCAAAGTTCACTTGCCTCTCTTCAGTATGGTGTAGGGCGGCAAATATCTCACTCATCCTTTCAAACCAGTTTTCTGCCGCCTCGGGGTCAGATCCTCGAAGAAATTTAGGTGGTGAAAACTTAAGAAAGCGCTCCAAAGCCCAATCATCCCCGTGATCAGTCCCTATAGGTTGATTCTGCTGTCCAAGGCCTTGATTATCGGCCAGACGTTCAAGTATGTCAGTCATCCTATTTATGGCCGTAGCCACTTGATCCTCATTAACACCGCTCGGTACCCTCTCAGACTCAGCCTCAGAAAAGTGAACACTCACGGAAGGTTGGGTCTGCGCACGCCCACGTCCTCGACCACGACCAAGACCCCGACCCCGACCTCGATCACGAACATCCATAGTCCTAATTATAAGTCTAGATACATAGACAAAATTAAACATGCATAAGCAAAGGTAAACACATATATCAATAGTGAAACCATTTAAAACAAGCGAACCAGCATATACCGTATATTCCAGAATTCACAAGCACATTAGCAAGTCATTTCGGAATAAACACAAAACACATAACACACTAGCACCACAAAATGCGAAGGTTAGGTCTTTTAAAGTTTAGAGGCCTCACAAAACGTCACCCCAACTAATCATTCGATAAAGTATACAAAAGACTAGGATCTCCCTAGTCTAATTCAGAACCGAACTTTCATCCTACATCTAGGAGGATTTAAATCCTTATAATACAAGCATTGGTTAGTGCTAGTCAATGCATCAAGCACCAAGTTCAAAATTCTTAGAATAGATACAACTGTTTGCAAAAGCATTCATCCTATTGAAATCTTCACCTATAAATATATGTCCGTTAAACATGGTAAAGAAGTCTACGAGTTCCTACCTCCAAACAAGGACTTCAATAACTCCAAATATAGCAAACATTCTCAATTGTAACATATTTGTATTTAGGAGCCAAAATAAGAGCAAAGGTAATCAACACTAAGGTTGGCCACCCCAAAGTGTAAATCAACTCAATCCTCATTTTTGCCCGACATACCGTCCAAATTCCTCTAGTCACAAATCAAACCCTGACCATATATAGCTCAAAATTTTTTTTCCCCAAATCATCCACTTAGGGTGCAAGTCCTAACCAAATATATACAAGTAATCCTTTCACTTAACTTTCGAACTAACCCCACAGTCCAGTATCCTAAATATCTAGCCTAGGATACACTACCAGGATCTGAAGCCTAAGCTCTGATACCACCTGTGACAGCCCCACCTCCCCCTAGGGCTAACCAAAGGGTTCGGCGGACCGTCTGCCCAACTCTCGTCGGGACTCATTTGCTCAATAAGTAAAATCAAAGAATTAACCATCTAAAGGAAATCTCTATAAATGAAATTCAACCGATTCTGATCCAAGACTACAAACCTTATAATTTGTACAACCCAAGTGTAATTTAAATAATTCCAAAATACATTTCACCTTCACTCTTACACTTGTCAAAACTCAAGAAAACAATTCTTATACAAAATAAGGAAATCCTACAAAAGTACTAAGTTCCTCGATTCTCGTGCTCCACTTTCAAACCTGTTAAGGAAAACAAATCTTATGGGGTGAGCAAAACTCAGTGAGGCCAAGAAGACATGCAAGCACGCAAGGTCAAGAAATAAACACTTTTATTAAACAAGATAAGTATCCAAAACTTTGAACAGGAATGCAAATAAGGAATTTAGTTGCACATGGTATAAGGATACGGGGGCTCTCAGGAGTCAAATTCCACGAATCTTGATCACATTCCAAATAGTTGACACTCCGTCAACTTTTAATAACCATGTAGAACTCCACTTGTCAACCATCTCCGTCCACCGTTTCACCCCCCAACCGGGTCCGCTCATCAAAACAGGAAATTTGGTAATACTCGAGTATACCCAGGTAAGTAGTCGGCGAGCGCACTCCAACCGACGGAAATATATAAAGTTTTATGATTTACCAATCCCTCGGCCAAGCCCTTGCTGGCCCGAGGTGAAAGGTTTACCAATGAGATTTTAGGCGTCCCCAACAGGTTTAAATAGTTAGTAAGATGATGAGACTCGGCTCAATCATCAAATAAGTACAAGTACAGTTCAGGCAAGTCATTTCAAGTACAACAATTACAGGCAAGCAAGTCAGGTCAAGTAAGAGAGGTCGGACGAGATAAAATACACGTTCGCCTCGACAAGTTTAATAATACGATCAATTTAAACATGTAACAGGTCAAGCAAGTCAACAAATCATGCACTTGACACTCACCAATAACCGAGAGCAAGCAAGAAAAATTCAAGAGATCAAACAAGCTTCTCGGTGTCCTCGTGATCACCTAAGAGATGAAAATCAAAATTACCTAAATATGCATTCAAGGTCAAGTTTTCAAGCAATTAATCTTTCCGATTCCAAATTAAGAGGAATCTCATGAAATTAGAAAAAAATCCATTTTTCAAGTATGAAATAACGTGCAAATACTCAACAAACTAAAACTCTCGAGAAGACACTCATAAATACTTAAAATAGTAAAAAGAGCACCTACATGAGCGTTGGACTAAAAACGGACAAGAATGGAACAAAAATGGAAAACACACACTAAAAGATGAAAAAGGCAGTTTTGACACATTGTGCATCTTTTTTTCATAACTCATTCTACAAGTATTGGATTAAAATGCACGAGGTGCCGTTTCGAAGTTAAGAGAACAAGCTATAACTTTCATGAAGACCATTTCTGCCCAGATTCACTACTTCTGGGACAAAAAGTATGAAAACTGTTCCAGAATTTCAGTTTCAGAATCACTGATAGGCCAGATTCAAATGATCATAATTCAGCGCTCAAAAATCCAATTCAGGTGATTCCAACGGCATATGAAAGCTAACATACAAGGCTACAATTCTCAAGAAGGCATTGACAACAAATTCAGTCATCTTCCTGGCCAAACTAACCAATTACAGAGGCTAATTTGCAGTTTGGACAGAAACAGGGCACCAGGGGTAATTTTGTCATTTTACAAGATACAGTGCTCAGATTGAGCTGAAAATTTACAGGTACATTCTTCATTCAATCTCTACAACTTTAATGTTTAGAGTAAGAGCTAGTTGGATCATTAACATAGAGAAATTTTCACTACAACAGTGAAAACAAGGTATGACAGTCTTGATTTTTGACAAATTTTGAAAATTCACCAAAAATTGTATAAAAATAATCAGCCTCTGAAATTCATACATTATATAGTCCTAAATAAAGAGTTTCAAACACCACTGACGGTACTCAATTCTGACACTCAAGCAAGAAATTATAGCAGTTCAAACAGGGTGGTTTCGAAATTCTGAAATTTCTATTTTCCAGATTTGCAGGGCAGACTTCTAGGCCTTGTTTGAGTGACGGTTTCTTGTCCAAAAATTACCAAATTTGGTACGCCAATTATAAAATATATAGGGTAGGTTTATACCAAAATTCAACCATAAATTCAAACAAATGAATGTCAAACCGAAATGAATTCAAACAGTGCTCAAAACTGGGAAAAGTTTTCCAGATTAAAGAGGCAGTTTTGAAATATCATTTGAGCAGTGAAACGGTACTGAAAAAACACCAAATTTTGCAGGCATACACCTCAGTATATGTTCTACATCTGTACCGAAATTTAGCTAAAAATTCACATGGGAAAACGGCCATTGATGTGACCAAAACAGGGCAGCAGCAACAATGGAAATTTTTCCAGATTTTGATTCCTTCTTACACCACATTTTTACTTAGCCAATTGAAAATATTTGCAGGGGAGATTTACTACACACCTAGCCCAACCTAACAAGGGTTTATCATCAACTTAAAGCCACAAAAATTGAATTTAAAGCTGCCAAAACAGAAGCAAGACAGCCGGCAGCAGCTACCAAATTTTTTCCAAATTCAAGCTTCACATTATCTTTCTAGTTTTCTGAACTCATCACAATCACTCCATCACATATGTACATATCATAACAACCAACCATTAACAATTGTGGGAATTCATAGAGCCCAGTCAACAGCCCAACTTCAACCAACAACAAACAAGAAGCTACAAGCTTCAAAACTAAACAATGAATGCAAAAGAATTAGGGTTTTGTTGGAGCCCTTTACCTCAAATAGCTCAAGAAGATTCAAGCATGAGATGTCTATGTTCCTCCCTCCAAGCTCCTAGCAGCTCTACACTCTCAATCATCAACTCCACAACCTGTTTTCTCTCTCTCCAAGGCAGTCCAAAGCTCCACCAAGAAAACTAGCAAACCCCCAAGCTTTCTTTGGTTGCAACAATGGAGATTTGTGGTTGATTAATGAAGATGAAATGAAGAGAAAAAGGGGGAGGGCTGGTCGGCTGGAACAAGAGGGGAGAGAGAGAGTTTTGAGTGCTTTGATGAAGTGAAATGAGAAAAGGAAGAGATGACATAAAGTATTACTTAATGGTGCCAAAAGTCAAATTTGAATTGGTGGCCCAAAACACTCCAATTGGAGTTTAATCCTAATCACTCACTTCTAATCCCTCAGTTAGCTTTTCTTAATCTACTAATGATCATTCTTATTCTCCGAACGTACGTCACTCTCAGTCCGAATATTTGTCTTGAAAAACGTGCCCATTTTTGTTTTTCACAATTAAGTGACAGAAAATTAAATTAATAGTTAAACATGGTTTTTAAAATAAAACGAAGTACTGTATGATGTAATTGTAAGTAAAATGATTTAAAACAATTAAACAAATATTTAGAGAAATTGAATAATTAATTAAATAAATAGGTCAAATAAAAATAAAATTTTCGGGTCCTCACAAGAACAAATACTATAGATTTTCCAGGAACAAATAGAACTATTAGAGATCAGCCAGTTAGTGAAAATGTAAACATAGGAAATCAAACATTTTGAGAAAGAATATTTAGTAGGACCAATACAAATAATACAGAAAGAACCTTTGAAGAAGTAGTAGATGTAAATAGAGATAATAGATTATTTACTAATTATCAAATTAGTATATTAAATCTTGGAATATTACATAGAACAAGTCCATTAAATTTACAAGCACAACTTCTTAGAATAAGTAGAGAAGTGTAACAAACGAGGCAATGAATTTAAAAATAATTAGTAAAGAATTTATAAATAAATTAAAATAGATTGGAAAGATCTTACTCCTCATTTGGTACACTGGAAGGGACTAGAATGGAAAGATCTTTCCACCCAAAATTCTTTTCCTACCAGAATGGACAGGAAAATATTTATTATTCCAATGTTTGGTAATCAAGTCAGAACAGAATGTTAAATTCTTTTCCCATATCTGGTATAATCATATTAAAAAAATTAGAATGGAATGAAAAAACTACTATATTTACTTAATTGCCCCTATATATGACATTCTATACACATCTTGATTTAGAGACAAATGAATTATTAATTAATAAAGAACTCTTTAATAGCATAAAATCACAATAACTTATTAAATATGAACATAACTTTTTAATAGTATACAATTACAATAGGTGAATACTAATTGTGATACAATTGCAATAGGTAAATATCAGTTGTAACTAAATTAAAATTTTAAATTGCATGCATGTTGAATCTCACGTATATTTCATATATGTTAAATCCTTTGCCCTTGATTTGCTTCTGAAGGGTGTTTTAAGAAGTATTTCTAAATAAGAAAATATAATTGTGCCTTAGCAGATGATCTAGTGGGTTTTCTCTTTTCCTGTTTTTAATTTTTTAAATTTCATATGAATATATTTTGGCATGTTATTGTTTGTTTGAGTTAACAAATGTTATCATATAATCCAATGTTATGAATAAAAATGTTTTGAAAATGTCAACTGAATATTTTATTCCAAAGTAACAAAATCATTAAATAGAATTAGAATTATTTCTAAGTAAAAAGGTAATTGACTTATTAACTAACTCACAAAATGGAGCTAATATTTGACAAAGCAAATGATAAATTAATATATATGAAAGATAAATATGTGTACAGGAACTAGAGATATAGAATACAGAAGGATAATTTTGACTCCTATAATTTAGATATTTCTTAGATAGTGTGGGAATGAAATTTTCATAAATTTTTGTGAGGAATGGTATTTCAGGAAAAAGTTGGAATAGGTTTTCTAGGGGGAAAGGGCTTTCCAACAAAAAATTTCCATATCAAACACTAGAATTGAATGAAGAAGTTAAAAAGATATTTTCATTCTAGACCTTTTCAGCATATCAAACGAAGGGTTAATACATATAGGAATGATAGTCATAGGAGTAAAGGGACTAGGTAGAAGACACTTGGAGATAGAAACATTAATTGTACTTTTAGATAAAAGGTGAAAACAAGATATCAAAAGAGCTGTAATAGCATCTATAGAAGTAGATATGAATCGAAATAAGGGAATCTTTTATTGGGTACCTAATTTTCAAGTCAGCATTAAAGACATAGAATACCTAGAGATAGGCATTCAAACAAAAGGTTATGAAGATTTCGTAGGAGATGCTAACTTGTTAATTAATTTAGGATTTCTAGGAAAAATAACTAATAGTAGTACAACACAATATAAATTAAATATAAAAGGAATAATAGAAGCAATAAGCAGTAGAAGAAATAAAATGATTAAACCAGTTAGTTTTGATCTAGAATTGTTAGCAAGAGAAGAATACCATTAGAAACAATAGACAAAAAGAAATTAACAGATGATGGTAGAATTTTAAATCTATCAGTACATGACCCACAATTATGGCCAACAATATTAGAAATATGGTCACAAATGGTAGCAAAGAAATGTGATGGACTAGGATATGAAGAAATTAAAGAAGAAATGTACAATTATTTAGAAATTTTTTTAGAAGAAATAGCTAGAGCAGCTTGGGAAGCATATAAAATAAATTATCCCACTGATTTTGCCACTAATTTATCATTAGAATCTAATCCTTATAATTTTACCAATAAAATATAATTATTATTGCTAGGATCACAACCAAATGTAGGATTTAATTAACAACAAGAAGAAGCAATAAGAAAGTTAGAACAACTACAAATAAGAGATTGGTAGCATATAAAACCATTTTTACAAGATTTTTTTATTACCCAACCATAGTAGGATGTTTTTATGACCAAACTATAGGAGAAAAATTATTTTTGAAATTACCTGACCATTAGGCTTTGAATTTCAAAAAAAAAAAAAAAACCCAAGGAATAACAGGTAATATAGGCACAATTAGATGGTATAGCAACTAGAATTCATTTTATAATTAGTCAATTAGTAAAAAAATGTACAAATATACAAATAACAAGACAATTAAAGGTGCACATAGTTTCTATAAACAGATTTATACCCCTAAGAGATATGACCAATCTTAAAGAAAATGAACTAAACACAAGTTTAAGAAACAGAAACCTAGTAAGAAGTGTTTTCTTAGAAGATCCTTAATTAGAAAACCATATTTTTTAAATAAAGAAAAACATATTAGAAGATTTTACTTTAAGAGACAATATAGTAATATATTATCTTGTTTTACATATGGACTTACAAAACACCTAGCAAGAGATTGTAATTGAAGACAGAAGATGCATAATAAAAATTCAATTTTAGTAAAATGTGTAAATGAAGATATTTTAAAAGTAGATGAATATATGGATGATACTGAGTCTATTTACAGTATAGTTTCAATAAAAGATAAAGAATTTTTAGAAGATGAAAGTTCTAAATAGTGATGATGCATTTACAAAAGATATTGTTGAAACAAGTTGTGAACACCAATGGATACGTAAGAGTGGTTTTGATGATCACCCATGTAACTTTTGTAATAAATATCTAATTTTAGTGCTAAGATATAAATGTAAAATATGCTCTATAGAAACATATAAATTATATTTACAAACTCAACAAGTCGAACTACCTTTAAATTTAGAAAAATCAAATAAGATTCAGGAAGAGAAGATGTATCTAGAAAAAAGTATAATAAAGATTGAAAATAGATTAGATGATTTGAAAGAAAGATTAGATAGAATAGATAAAGGAAAGAATATAGATATACATGATTTATATAACAGTGAACATTCACAATTAGAACTAGAGATAGAATACATAGGATAACAGCATAAAAATATAACTACACTTAGTATTAAATGTAAAATTACAATACAAGACTGGCAATTAGAAGTTGTTGGACTTATAGATACTGGTAGTTCTAATACCATTCTCAATAAAAAAAAATTAGTACCTATAAAATATCATAGATTATTACTATTTGTAGAACAAATGGATGAACAATTGTATAAATATAATACTATTTTTGTGAGGCCTCGTACTGTAAATTTAAATTATAAATTGTAAAAATCCCATATTTTCATAAAATGATTTTATAAATGTAGTTTGAAATATTTGATTTTCATATATCAATTGTATCGGCACGAAAAGTTTTAAAATGCATTTCGCACGTTTAAATTATGCTGTTAATTACATTATTTGAATGTTTAAATTTCGTATGCGTGCCTAAGGTCGACTAATAGATGTAAGTTTTGAGTGTTAGGGTATGTATTTGAGGTATATAAGTGAGCAAAACCGGAATCGTAGAGTCGCGTCGCGCGAATTAATTTCGGCGCGACAAAAGGAAGCTTTATGTCAATTTAAGAGACTAATTTCCTTTTCTTCCATTTTTCCAACCACACAAAAGTATCAAAAGTCAACCAAGCAACCAAAACCTCTCATTTTCTCCTTCTTGTTGGCCGATTCTCCCTCCCTCAATTTCCCTTCATCTCCATCATCCAAACTCACCACCAAACTCACCAAAATCACCGCCAAGCTTCATCAAATCACCAAGGCAACTAGTGTAGTATTTTCCTCTTCTCACTTGAAGCTTCAAGACTCGTCAAAAGAAGGAGAGGAACTGGTTAGGGGGGGGGGAGGGCTTGGAAGGAAGGATCATAGGCATCCAAAGCTTGAACAATCCTTGAGTTCTTGAGGTAAAATGACCACACAAAACCTTAATCTCTTGTTTTCATTGTAGAGTTGAGAAGCTTGTGGTTTCGTGTTAATGATTTTGTTAGTTTTAAGTGTTATGGTGGGCTCTATGAACTCCCACCACTCTTGATGATTGGCTTATGTGATACATGTGTAATGGAATGTGTTTGGGATGAAATGTTAAAACTAGAGAATTAGGAGACATTGAGAAACTAGGGGAAATGCTGTCGGTTTGAATTCAGTGAATTACTCCCCTATTTTAGCAGCAGTATTTCGTGAGGTTTTTGGTGGTTTTGGGAGCTGGAATGTTAGGTTTTAAGTGACCATTTTCCTAGCAAAGAAACTCTCTCAATTGGTGTTTCAAAAAGTACAAGAAATGGGATCAAAAACCTGGAATTTGGCTTTCAGTTCTGTCCGCATTTTCTGTTCTGTTCTAGTGTGGTTTTGGTCCAAATTTTGCTATCATGTAACCTTCATTTGATCAAAAAATGTTGTTAGAGTCTTGGTTTTGAAATGGAATGGAATGGGGGTTGTTTTGGATGAACCAAAGGTTGTAAAGGAAAAGAATTTCGTATGACAGATTTGAACTCCAAATTTTCAGTCAACTTTGGGCGCATGGATCACTGTCTTCCCATATGATTTTTTGGCTAAATTTTGGTACAAATGTAGTTCACATACTGAGGTTTATGCCTGCAAAATTTGGTGTTTTTCCAGTGTCATTTCGTTGCCCAAATGATGTTCCAAAAACGACTCTTCAAAACTGGAAAACCAAGCTGTCGGAACAGCTTACTGACCTGGGTCCAAATGGCTATATTTTCTTGCTCGGGAGTCGAAATCGAGCGCCGTTGGTGGCATTTGAAACTAGACTTCAAGATATTTCCAACGGTATATGGCTTGCATGCTAACTCATTTCCTATCAATCCCAGAAAATCTGAGAACATAGATGATTTCCAAGACTGATAACCTGTTTTTGTTCTTTCATGTCATTTTGTCGCACACTTTAGCTTATCTTACATCGTGAATCGCAAAGCGAGCCCTTCTAGTGATTTGTAGTAATCTGAGTCTAGTTTTCATAGCCATAATGCGTAATTTCAATTTTTCTACACCAAGTTATGCCCGTTTTCCCAAGACTACACAGAACCCACTATTATACCCAAATTTCAACTTTTGTTGTGAACTTATTCTTGGTTGAACCTTGATGCTTCTTGAATCTTTGCGTGCTTATTTCATTCCAAACATCATCTTTGACCTGTGAATCTATTGAACCTTCAATGTTTCATCATTTGGTGGCCATGAATCACCCTAGAATTTTCTAGTTTAGATGCATTAACTAATAGCATTCATTTGCACTTGTTAAGTTACATTTACTTGTTTTGGTTTGAGTTGATGGTTATATATATTGGTTGTACATAGGGCTCCAAAATGGTATCGAGGGTGATCAAGGCACGAATGTTTGAGTTACTTAGCTTTATTTGGTGAGTGTTCCTTGCATATTTGTTAATAAATTGCTCAAGTATGAAATACTTATGATGAATTGTTCATTTGACATGTTAGATGGCTATCAATGTTTTCAATGATTATGTGAAAAGCAAGTGTGTACTTTATCGCACGTGACCTAATTTTTATTACACTGTTTATTTTTCCATTATTTGTGTATTGTTTGTGCATGACTGTAGGCCATGTTTACTTTAACACATTGGTTGAATAAGGCCTTTCCCCCTTCGTTATCGACCTATTCGAGCCAGAAGCGGACTCGGTCGAGTAGGTTGGTATTTTAGGGCACTGTATGGTATACTCGAGTAATACCATTGGGAGTTATAATGAGTAGGGGGTTGAGTGATGGACCAGATGGACTGCAACTGCTTCCAGTGAAAACTTTATCTTTTTACTGAGTGTCTTCTCAATTTATATGTTTTATACATTTTATGCTTCCAGACTGAATTCTATTGATCTAATGAGTGCTTAACTAATATATATATTGTTACACTACTGCTATGAAATTTCTTATTATTGGGATCGCTCACTGGGTTTTTAGCTCATTCCTTCCAATTTTGTTTTCCTTAGCAGGGTTTGAGAACGAGAGCCTCCAAGGTTTGCTCTATGGTGTTTGGTTTGGAGACATTAAGTTGTATGTTGATGTAATTACTGTATTTTGGATGTACTTATGAAATTCTGAAGGTATAATCTTTTATATTTGTAATTTTAGTTTGGACGGTTACGAGAATCTAATGAAGTTTAGGGTTTAAACATTTTGTTGAATTGATGGATATTAATGCCACCTTGTTAATCGAAGTATTTGCTCGTTATTGAATTGTGGATTGTAGTGAGTCCCGGTGAGAGTTGGGTAGGCGGCCCGCCGATACCCTAGGGTTCGCCCTAGGGAGAAGTGGGGTCGTCACAATTTTAGTCAAACATAAAATAGCTTTTGAATCCAATCAAGACTATACAAACAACATTGCAAGTAATAGAATACTCCTTAGAGATCTAAACTTTAAAAAAATCTCTTTCAAAATAAGATTAAATTTCTTACTACATGACCAATTTGGCTTAATAGCCTTGAGAATTAGTATGTATACATTAGCAAATCCCTTCTTACCTTTAACATCAGAGTATGCATGAAAGTGTGGTGGATGGAATTGGCAATATACATGTAAAGTCCCTGACCAATGTAAACAAGCATTAAAAGAAGAAATAAATGATGATCAGAATAGTACTTTAGAAATAGATATTGATGATAATTTGGAAAAAGTTATGATAGATCTTGGACATACTTTATTAAACTTAGCTTTAGTATACAATTATATAGAATTTGGAAATGATCAAATAGATCATCTAATAAGAACACTAGAAAAAGAAGATATAATAGGAAATAATCCTCAAAAAATTGGGACAAAAATAGAATATATTATAAGTTAGAATTAAAAGATTCCAATTTCATTATAAAATTAAAAAAGATAGAAGCAACAAATGATAATTTAAAAGAATTTGAAATGCATATTAATGATTTATTAAGATTAAATGTAATTAGAAAATTAAATAGTCTTCATAGAAGTCCAGCTTTCATAGTACTGAAACATAGTGAAATAGTTAGAGGAAAAAGTAGAATGGTTATAGATTATAGGAGATTAAATGATAATACTATAAATGATAGTTATGATATACCAGATAAAACTGAATTAATAAATAGGATCCATGGTAGCACTCTTTTTAGTAAATTTGATTGTAAATCTAGATTTTGGCAAATTAATATGTACCCATAAAGCATACAATGGATAGTTTTTACATACCCATTAGGATATTATGAATGGTTAGTAATGCCATTTAGACTAAAAAATGCCCCTTCAGTATATCAAAAAAAAGTGGACAATATATTCACTAAATATAAAGAGTTTGTGTGTGCATATGTAGATGACATATTAATACATTCAAAAAATTAAAAAGGAACACATTCGTCATTTAAAACTAGTATTATCAGAATTCTTAAAATATGGAATAATAATAAGTAGTAGTAAAGTACAATTTTTTAAACAAAATCTAGAATTTTTGGAGTAGAAATAGGACAATGTAGAATAAAATTACAACCACATATTACTAAAAAAGTATTAGAATTTTCTAATAGGTTTTTTTTTTCCAATAACTGCCAATCATATCTGGCAGGTGGGCCTTACACCCATTTTATTAAAATCAACAAATGCATAAGTATAGGCGATCTCATGTCTGCTTAAATCTAAAACAAGTCACCCCTAACTGATCTAGTACCACATAGCTCCGAGTGAGCCTTGGGAGCGAAGCCAAAGAATTAAACAGTAAAAAAGAAGACGTTTGGTATGAGAAGGATGCCAATGAGTCGGCCACCATGTTCTCCTCTCAAAAACAGTGAACAAATTTAACACGCAAGGACGTCAATTGCCTGATCCTACGCACCACAGGTCTCACAGATACCGGCCCCCACTTATCACCCATGAGAATCTCTGACAAAACCCTCGAATCAACTTCTACCACAATCCCCCTGATGTTTTTAAGCGCACAAATCTCCAATCCCACACATAGCGCCCGTGCTTCAGCCTGTAAAGAAGTAAGTATCCCAAAACTCTCTGCATATGCAAATACCGCATTTCCATAGTTATCTCGAACCACACCGCCACCCCCACTCCGCCCCGGATTTCCCCGGGATGACCCATCCGAGCTAAGTTTGAACCACCCCTGTTGAGGCATATCCCATGCCACCAGCATCGGCTTTCCACAACTAATTTTCCCCTCCACCTTGCTAAGCAAGTCAAACCATGACAAAGCCCAACCTTGGCCGCCAAATTTAGCCCGCATCAAGATACCAAGCTCTTGTGTAATCCTGAAGCATAATCCAGTCCAATCTGCCTACCCTTCATACCTCTTCTTGTTACGGAACCTCCAAATGTACCAAAAAATCACCGAGGGCCCAATCATTAGAAGCCATCTCATCTGCTTGCTGGAGGCCTTGAGAGACCACCGAGAAAGTAACCGGCATCTCACCGATTGAGTAGGTCGAAAGATTCCAAGTGGGGCCTCAAAATATCGCCAAATATCAGACGAGAGCTCATTGAGCGAAAAGAGATGCTCAACTGTCTCAACGTCAGGAGAAGATCAGCACTCACACCGTGACAGACCATGCACACAAAACCGACAAAGTACCTGATCAACTGGCAATTTGGATCCCAAGAGTCTCCACATAAAGAAAGAAATTTTAATTGGAAGCCCTGACTGCCATATCTAAGAGTACACCCTTGAGCCTACCGATTTTTCTCGCAAGATGTGAACCAAAGAGCGGACCTCAAACTGCCCTGAAGAGCTTGGGGCCCAAAGCATGACATCCCGGTCCTCCCCTACCACTAGAAACGCATCCTGTGCGCCGCACCTCGCTAGGCACCATTGATGCGAGTTTCAGCATGTTCCAGCTACGGCCCACTCAAAAATCTGAAACTAGGCCATCAAACTGCAAATCATCAAACCTCCACCCCAAAGGGCCTAACCCTGACCAATTGTCCCAACAAAAAGAACAATGTGACGACCCCACTTTCCCTACGGACCAAAGTTGGACCGCCTAGCTCTCGCCAGGACTCACACACTCACTTGTTCAATAATACTTAACAACTAAAACCCTGAATACAATACAGAAAAGTACAATGTCTTAAAGATACATAACATCCCAAATACAATTCGATCGATACATGATTCCATTATACAAAAGTCCACAAAAAGGGCAATATCCATAATTCTCCAAAATACATAACAAAACATATGAAAGCCCTAATCTCAAGAGTTGGCACCACCACTTGGTTCCTCATATCCTGCTAAGGAAAACAAATGGAAAGGTGAGCTAAAAGCCGTGAGTTCCTAAAAAACATGCAAAGCCACTTAACACATAACAATATCACTTTGCAAGAATACTTGAAATATAAATGTGATAGAAAAGCAATTAACAATACATTGTAGATACATGGGATCTCCTGGGGCCAAATTCCAATAATCTTGTCCACGATCCACTAACCGTAGTTGACACTCCGCCAACTCCACTATTACTACATGTAGCACTTCACTTTCTCCTTACTCCTCCAAACCCCAACGGGGTTCAAGACGCCAAACACTTTTCAATTTCACTTTAAAACACTTCACTTTGAAACACTTCACTTTATTGAGTACTCTCCATTAGGGACAAGTCCATACGCCAAGTCCAGAGTACTTTTCATTTCACTTCACTGGGTTGTTGCTCTTATGGAGACTGGTTCAAAACCAAGTTCCGAGCATAAATCACTGGTCTCGAGTCACGTGTGCTTTGTGACATTTTAATGATTCCGCCCTATGGCTGCGCCCCTTTCTCCTCGCCTAGGCTCAGCTTTCCTACCGAGTCGGGGTTCGCCTATAAGTCTCAGGGATTTCCTGACCTTCCAAACACATGCAATCACTATAATACACTTTACAATCAAGCACTTCAAGTCACTTTCACAATCACTTTTACTCAAATGGAGTAGGTGCGATAAAGTACACACCATCCCCATTAGAGGGTTCAAAAGTCAATTTTCACATAACAATCACTTCAATACATTCATTTACAACATTTGCATCGAACACATAACAAGCATGAAACTCACCAAGTAGGGTTCTGCTTCCATGTAAGGTTCAAAGTCACCGTTCCTGCACACCCTAAAATAATTTAAAACAAACAATAAGATTCACTTCAATCTTTTCCATTTACTAATACAGTTCACTCTCACTTTTAGTTTCAAAGGATAATCTTTTCCAAAACTTACTCGAGGAAAAGTATTCATTTCACATAGCTCAATTTCCAAATAAATTCCTTTGGAAAATCACTTCACCCTTTTTAAAAGAAAACATCTCGTCGACATACTCATTGGCACTACAAGCACGTTCACCTTCAATCAAAACTTCCATTTTAACCCAAAACACTTTACACCAAGTCATTGTATCCAAAATCCCTAGATTTTAGTCAAAATATAATAAAACCTTCAAATTCAGTCAAATAGCACTTTTCACTCAGGTTTCATGAAAATTACACTTTTTACCCATTTAAAAATTCACACACTCATCCACCCAAATATACACTTACAATTTGAACAGTATATACATTTTTCTCAAAAAGCAAAACCCCTTGAGAACATTCACAACATTTCAAAAATCAAACATTGAAATCACCAAGCATGGGTTTTGGCCATAGCATATATTTTTCCTCAATTTCTCAATCAACAGAAAACCCTAATTTCTAACCATATCAAAACAAATTCACAAATAACAATCACTCCCAATCAGTCCCTCAAGTCGCTACCTAGAATCCACCTCAAGTCCGCTACCTAGGTTGGGAATCCAAGAGCCCAACTTCATCTTTTCGGATGATTTCATTTTATCAACACACTACAGATCTACACTACCTGACATTAATAATGCTAGATCTACAAGATTTGAGGTTTATACCTGGATCTGTCAAGATCCAACAATATCCGCAAAGCCCAACAAGATCACTCAACTTTTCTCCAAGAAAATCACTCCCAAGCTTGATAACCTCCAAGATCCTCAAGCCCACTCAAGATCTTCAAGTTTTGTCGAAGAAATCAACCTCCAAGTGCAAGATCAAGCCCCAAGATGTTCACCCAAGCTTTTCTTCTTTCCTTTTTCCTTTAAAAGGCCTTTTCGATCTCCCTCTCTCTCCTTCCTTCCTTGTTGAAGTGGGGTGAAGATCAAGCCACAAAATCATCATCAAACCTCATCACAACTCAAATTATGTTGTAGAAGAAAAGAAGAAGGAAGATCCACCCACTTACCTCTTATTTCTCCAAGAATCTCAGCCCACACCTCCTCTCTCTCCTCCTTCCTAGGCTGCTGGATGGTGAAAATGGTATGGTGTTTGGGTTGAAGTTTCAAGAAGAAAGGATGAAGATTGGAAGAAAAAGTTGAAGACAACTCTCTTTCTCTCCTTTCTCTCGGCAGCAGCTCTCTCTCTCTCACTGGTTTGGGCAGCAGAAAAATGAAGCTTTGGTGTTGTAAGAAGTCAAGGCTTTTAAAGCCTCAAAAAGTGCTTTCCTTAGCCAGGAAAAAGGTGCTTTTGTACTTTTGTCTAGCACACGCCTGCAGCCTAACTACTAATGGTTTCTTCCACCCGAACTGTCTCACCTTAATAATATTTCCAAATATCACTACGTATATGCTCGATTTCAAGTCCAAGTCACTATTCACGTGAACAATTTTAAGCTAAAATTTGGCCAAAACCACCTGCAAACACCAGGTATAAAATTTCTAAATTGAGAAATAATCACTTTAAACATATTTTCACTAATATTTCAATAAATAAACTCAATATAAATATTATTAGGCATTTTAGAAATAAATTTGAATTTTTGAGGCCCTCACATCCTCCTTCCCTCCCAAGAGAATTTTGTCCTCAAAATTTCTTACCTTCTCGGTAAATAACTCGGGATGACTTTCTTCATCTCTTCCTCCACCCCATATGTTGCTTCCTCATATGCGGATTCCTCCAAAGAACTTTGACCAATGGATTCTTATTCCTCAGTCTTTCACTTCTCTCGTCTGAGGGATTCTACAGTCGCTCTTCATAGGACAAGGATTCATCCACTTCAATCTCTCCTAAAGGCAACACATGGCTTGGGTCCGGATGGTGCTCTAAGCATGGACACGTGAAAACATTATGAATCTTTGACATGCTCGAGGTAAACCAACCTGGTACATAACTTTCCCTACTCGCTTGAGAATCTCAAATGGTCCTACATATCGGTTTCAATTTCTTCCCCTTTTTGATACCACTCCTCCTTTCATAGGCTTAACCTCGAGAAATACTTTGTCCCCCACATCGAACCCAAATCTTTTCTTCGGTTATCAAGATAACTCTTTTGTCGACTTTGAGCGCTTAGAGTCTTTCTCGAACTAGCTTCACCTTCTCAAAGCCTCCTCAACCCAAGGAATAGTGGTTGGATCTAAAATCTTCTTTTCTCCTACTTCATCCCAATGAATAGGTGATCTACACCTCTCCCATAAAGTTTTCATAAGGAGCCATCTCGAATTGAAGATGGTAACTATTGTTGTAGGCAAACTCAACTAGTGGCATGTGTTGACTCCAACTTCCTCCAAAAATCCAATATACATAACCTCAACATGTCTTCCAAAGTTTGAATTGTCCTTCGATTGTCCATCCGCTTGGGATGATGCAAGTTCTCAAACTAACCTTAGTCCCCAAATTCTCCTGTAACTTTGCCAAAATCGAGAAACAAACCTTGGTCTCTATCGAGACAATGCTCTCAAGTACCCCATGTAGCCTAACAATCTCATCCAAGTACAATCGAAGCTAGCTTCTCCAAAGGACATTTCATACTTACTTAGAAAATGAGCAGTTTTAGTAAGTCGATCCACTATCACCCAAACTGATCATCTCCTTGACTCGGCAACCCACAAAACCATAGTTATATGATCCCATTTCCATTCGGTATTCTAAGGGTTGCAAAAGACTGAAGGTTTTGGTGTTCACTTTAACTTGTTGGCACACTAGACAAGTTCCAACAAATCTAGCCACATCTCTCTTCATTCCATCCCACCAATGCATCCTTTTCAAGTCTTGATACATTTTATTATTCCCAGGGTGAATTGTATACATAGAACGATGTGCCTCTTCCAAAATTTCTTTCCTCAATCATTGTCCTGAACAACAATTGGATCTTGAAACCTCAAAATTCTCGTGCCCCAACTTAAAGTCTAGGGTTTCTCCTCATTCACTTTTCCAATCCATTTTGCACCATGGAATTTTGAGCCTTTTAATAATGCTCTAGAATGGAAGATCTCAACACTATATTTCAAAGATGACTTTCTGCTTTCTCCAAATGGTTCCATTCCCCAACCTTTTCTAACAGCTCCCACTCTTACCATCAAGTCATATTTGAGCCCTTCGCTTTAAGGCATGCCTACCTTATTGGCTCCTTTCTGTGGTGATAACTTATGGTGCAATTAGTCCTCAAGAATTCTACCCATCGCCTCTAGATTCAATTCCTTGAGAGAACAAATACTTGAGACTTTTTGATCCGTAAAAACCTCAAATATCATACAAGTAGTGTTCCACTTTTCAGCAAAATGATCGCTACCAACTCCAAATCATGTGTTGATAGTTTTGCTCGTGGAGGCTTTTAATTTCCTAGAAGCATAGGCAATAACCTTCCATTTTGCATGGACACACATCCTTCTTTTCGAGGCGCCCAATAAACTACAAACCCATCTTTCCATTTGTCAACACAGGGGCGCTTGTCAAACGCTTTAACTTGAAAACTAGCCTCACACTTTGGATTCCAAGCAAACTTAACATGCTTTTTTAGTCAAATCCGCCGCAAGGGCCCCGCAATCTTTGAGAAATCATGAATCACGGTAGTATCTGCCGCTTCAAGAAACTTCTAACCTCAGGGATTTCTAGGTTGCTTCCATTGAGTCACCGCTCACTTTAGAGGGATCCACCGCAATTCCATCCTTAGAAATTTTATCCAAAAAAGGACACTTCCCAACCAAAACTCACACTTGTTGAACTTAGTATAATTGATGTTCTCTTAAAATTTGGAGCACTATCTTCAAGTGTTGAGCATGATCCTCTCGGTCTTTGAGTATACCAAAATGTCATCTATGAATACAACCACAAATTGGTCCAAATAGGTTTAAAGACCCGCTATCAAATCCATAAATGTCATTGGAGCATTGGTCAATCCAAAGGCATTACCACAAACTCAAAATGTCCTGTGACTCACTCAAAAGCAGTCCACCGGTAAGTGCTTTTATCTCCTCGGTTGGTGGTACTGCACCTGGGTCTAATTTAGAAAAGAATACTTGATCCTTGTAATTGGTCCAAATAGTTCATCAGCCAATGTGAAGATTATTTATTCTTTATTGTCCCGTGGGTAAACCCTAGATGAGTCAATGCACAACCTCAGAAACTTCCATCTCCTTCTTTACTTGGCAAAGTGTGAGGTGCTCCTGTGAGTCACTCTCTGCGATAAAACCTACAGCTCAATAAATCTTATGGTGGACTTGATTCCTTAAGTTGGTAGGGTATTCGATGAGTCTTAGGGGTGGGCTGTCACGGCAGCAGTCAATCTTAAATTTTCATTCCATTTCGGAGGGTAGATTTTCTAATTCCTCACGGAAGGGCAATGGAAAACCACTTCTGTCCAGCCTTCCCCGCTCCCAACCGTTTTATCACTAGGTTATCAAAGGCAGTACCCTTGAGCCATTTTACTTAATTTTCGCTTTAATCCCAGTAGAGAGATGGCCTTCATCTCCTGCGTCCCAATAACCTCAAGGTAACCTCCCAGGGAATAGAAAACTCAGTCTTTGCCTACAATCCAATTTAGCATGATGAATGAGAGATTACATCCCATTGGTAACATGTACCCGCCAGTGTCTAGACTAATCAGAACCACCACTAGGCTTTCCCTTTCTCTATCCAAATATGTAATTCTGTATACCCAACTAAGTAATTAGCGTTGTTTCCCATTAAGGTGTCTTAACTTCCAAATCATAGGTGTCTAGTAGGCTTTATGTCTCTCCATTCAAGGAAGGATTCACAAAAGATGTGATACGGGATCTAATCAAAATCTTAAGCTAAGCATTAGAAAGATTGGGATGGTACCTTCAACCACCGGTTGGAGTGGGGAACTTGCTGTTGGTCAATGGCGTAAAGCCTAGGCGGTATATGATTCCATATGACATAGCTTGGTAGGTAGTGGGTTTGCCTTGCAGTTGGAATTCGTACACCTCCTCCTTGGGGTGGGACAAGCGGATGGCGGTGTAGGTACTGCACTTAGGACGTGCTCAACAACATCCCAGCATTCGTTTCTCTCCGTGGACAGAAATACAGAGACACTTGGGTGAGACTTGACCCAGGACCTCCCGCGTGGTCCCTCTTGTCTCAAGCTCATCCTAGGTCTCCCCTGCTTGAGGTGTGTCATCAGGTTGAGTCCCAGGCCGAGGCTGGGGGGGGTATTCTACTGCCTCTCTTAGCTGGGAGTTGGAACATTCATGTCCATTGGTCCCAGCACTTACTGGTGCATTCCTTTTGCCCACATTGAAATTCCTTGCCACTTGAGTTTTTTGGCTCACCCGATCCTCAGAGCCCCTCTCCAGCCTACTAAAACTAATAGCAGGCAAGTTGCTAAGATTTCTTGAGCTCATTCAATCTGAACAGGCTCTTCACCCACCCCTCCTTTCTCGGTAGCCAACATTTCAGGAGCAAATGCTGTGATTTAAATGCTTGTGCTTCATACTCCGTCTGCTTCTTGTATCCGCATTTTACACTAATGAAAATGATCCCTCCCTTTTCTCTTGCACTGTTGGAAGAAATTTGGCATTGAGCTTCGGTAAAATTTACCCAAGTCCTAGGGTATTCTCTCTTTCCCACTTGGTTCTGCTCGTGGCCCTAAGGCAGGCCTTCCCTCAAATTAGGTGGGTTATTTGCCTCACCACCATTCTCGAGTCTAAACTGACGAATATATAAATCCTTTCTAACCAACCTAAACGCTTAATTTAGGTTCTGCAATGAAATTTTGGGGTTAAATCTTTGAAACCTCTCAAGTGCTGGAGTCCTCATATCCGGCGTTACCAAGGTTTTGCAGGTCGAGGGGCCTTGTTGTCCAACCATACGATCTAAAATCGGTCATACGGTTCTTCGTAACCATTTGCTATAAAGTTAACCCTGACCTTGATTACGTCGGCCATTGATTCCTTGGTCATTCCATACATGAAGCTTCCGGTTCCACGCCCCCGACCTCGTCCTCTCACCATCCATAGTTATAGAACCGTCATATTATCGCTGCGGAGACAGTAACAACACAATTAGAACAATTTATACAGAAAATAGACAAAAAACGCTTTCCTTAAGGTATTTCACGACTTTCAATACGGTGCCAAAGTACATGGGTCAAAGCATGCTTTTTGTCAAAAGATACATTGGTATATCAGAGTTCTCAAGTACACTTAAACAAAATATGGTGCGCGGCAGGTTAGCAGCATGCACTTTACAAAAGTTGGAACCAGTCTCTCACGAACTTTTCTTTCCACGCGAGAATAACAAAGCAGGTCGGTCAAGCTAATCCATGGTGCGGTGGAAGAAAGTCTGGTGGGCATTCGTCCCTCGGGAAGGGATGGACATGTCAAGTGCGTACTCCGCCAGCGCGATAGCATACCAGTGATTTCGATCGGGCTCTCTCATCCCATCGGCTTGTCGGCCTTGGTGTTTGCGGTCGCCATGCCTCTGCCGGTTGGCCTCGATCGCCACCGATCAAGGCCTCCACGGCCCGGCTGATATCCTCGACCCTCTCAAA
>CM023104.1:921780-987545 GCA_013103745.1 Gardenia jasminoides | reverse complement strand
AGAGAGATAATTTCTTTCAATTTTGTCCCTTACAAGTTGATTTTTTGAGTTTTAGAAGATGAAAATAAAAAAAATTTAGAAAACAACTAGGAGTAATTATTTTCCCTAAAATCTTTAGACCTAGAAAATATGCCTTTTTTAATTTTATAATTTTATTTCCAGCTATTAACAAAACTCAAAAAAAAAAAAGATTGAAAGGAAATAAGATTTTATCTTAATACGTTGGTTAACTAATTTTTCAAAATATATTTTTTTCATAATTGAACACTATTATTCAAGAGTTTTTTCCTTTAAAACTTTTAGAACTAGAAAATATGCCTTTTAAATTTTATAATTTTTGTTCTTAACAACAAGCTCAAAAAAAAATATCTGGAAGAACCAAATGAATGTTTAGTTTCCATTCCCCAAATTTTTAAGAAATAAAAATTATTTTTTCCTTTTAAATCTCTAGGAGAGGATCATCGTTTCTAACCATGTCAAAATTTTAAATTGAAAGAAATAAGATTTTTATTTTATTTTAATAGTTGAACACCATTATAGCTATATTTAATATGCATTTTTTCACAAATTCAAGCGTATCACTGCCATCCCCTTTTACCAAATGTTCAGCGATTTGCCTTATTTTTTCCTTCATCTCTTCCCAATTAATCAAGATACAAAGAGAATATTTGAGTAAAATAGGAAACCTAAATATGTGCGATTTTTATGGCATTTTTATTATTTTGTTTTTACATAATTTAGTTTAAAGATGCTAGGTTTGACTGGGAGAAAACTCAAGGAAGGAATCTGAATTATCGATGAAAATATCAGAGTAGTATTGTCTTTCTAAAATTTTCTGATGTCACATCATCCTATCGCGGGTGCTAAGTGTGATTTTAAAAGTCTTGGAGGAGCAAATGTGATTAGGAAAAAATTTCAAGGGAGGTTCTGAGATTATCTCTATTTTGTAGTTATGTTGATATAATTAGTTAACTCCCTATTAATATATGTTTAATAGGAATAACAACAATTTAAAATTTTGTTAACATTACTAATAAAGAATCACGAAAGGTGCAGATACTTGATGACTTTTATGATTGATGATTGATTTATGTGAGTAGATGCAATGGTTCAGACTTTAGTTGTGCACATGGAATAAGAAAATAAAACTTCTTTTGGCATATGTAAGGATTCAAAATATTTGAAGAGGAAATTTGCTTTCAAATTAATGAGAACTTTGCTTTTGGTGGTTTTGAACATCTCAAGTCAAAACTAGTCTCTAAGATTTTTTTTGCTCTTAAAGTGTGTAATTTTTTATCATTTCGATGCAGATATTAAGATATTTAGTTCCGCGATCATGCTTAATAATGATTGTGCAAGTGAAAAAGAATGTCTTCAATCAGGTCTTGCAATTTAATATGAATGATTGTTAGACATATTGTATATGATTTGCTCTATTTGATGATTAGCAGTTGACTCTAGTGCGCACATATGTGTGTATGTGTGTGTGTGTGTTGTGTAGTGATTGTACGACTATTAGTTTTATTAGCCAAAATAAAGGAGTTGTTAATGTATGAAATTTATGTAGGGAAAGGTAGTTGTATGATTGATAAACATTAATGATAACCATATTTTTTTCGCAGACAAAGTGAAATTAGATAGACATTGTTAAAATAGATAAAGCTCAAATTCGCCTATGCAATTTTACTTAAACCACCTCACATTTGACAAAATCAAAATTAATTAGAATTGTTCATGCTAAATTAAGAGTGTAAAGTAAAACTTAAGGGCAATTACGTGAGCAGATTGTTTCTCCTCTCCTTTACCAACTTTTATTATTTGTGTTTTGGGCTGGGCTATTTTGGTACTAGGTACTTAGTCTCAAGGGGCTTTAGAAACTTTGGGAGAGCAATGAGAATATCGAAGCCTCAGGGGAGGTTTATGAAATTATACCTTTATTTTGCCTTATCTTTACGGATCAACCCTTTATATTATATACTAAAATGTATTTCACACTAACATCTCTAGATGCATGCCACACCCACAAGTGTATGATTTGAATTTTAAATTTAAATTTGTGTTATATGGTATAATTCAAACTTGCTAATTTAAAAAAAATTATATGCTAATAGCTTATTAAAAAAGTTATTCTATCCTTTTCCCATAAAGGATAGAAAAAAATTGCTGAAAATTTCATTAGGCAATTTCAATTAAAAAATTAGCATTACATGCCGATTGTACAAAGTAGCAAAGAATTAGAAGTTAAAGTACATAGTGCAACATCTCAACCCTAACCCATTCCCTTCTTGCCTTTTTTTTTTATTTTTATTTTTTTTTATTTTAAGGTTGCTTGTTCCCTCAAGTTCTTGTTTAGGAATTTGAATCCAGCTCTGATTCAGATATGTTGCTATCGTTTTGTTGATTATTGTTTTCGATTGAAACATTTAGTTTGAGTAGGTTGGATGCATGGAATCATAGTCTGTTCGATCCTAGTACAAGTTGGGCTTCGAAAGTACTTCAACCCCTAAATAATTATGTGCACGCACAAGTTGTGGCAGTCATCATCTATTTATTGTTGTAAAACTAATGCTAATATCAAGTAGAGAGAGAAGTAGAGTAGAGAGAGAGGTAGAGAATTTCTATTATTAACTGTATTGCTCAGAAGTTCTTGCTGTAGTTACAAGTGAGGTTAGGATACCTCTATTTATAGGCAAACTAAGATCAAAGGTACATGAATTTAGTACTTCAAGTACATGTATTTAGTAGTTCTATAGATGAATTAACGAACTACGAGAGGATACATCAATGTACCGATAAATCTAATGGGGAATACATGTATCAATCTTCTTGGGAATATAAATGGACATCCACATCAATATAGATAATTATTTCATAACACTCTCCTTGGATGTCTATCACACAAAGAATATGCCTCGTTAAAACCTTATTAGGGAAAAACCTAGTAGGACAAAAACCCTAGTGAAGGAAAAAGAGTACACTATTCTTGTGTATTTTCTCCCCCTGATTCAAACAACATTTGAGACCTCATCAATAATGGTCTAGCAATCAATTGTAGCCGTTTAATAAATGATTTGGCCAGACCATTTTGTGTGTGAATATAAACTACAGGATGTTCAACAGTTATACCAATAGACATGCAGTAATCATCAAAAGCATGTGATGAATATTCACTAGCATTATCTAGAAGAATTCGTTTAATTGGATAATCTGGAAATTGTGCTTGCAATTTAATTATTTGAGCAAGCAATCTATAGCGCCGGGTTGTGAGTAGATAATAAACATACATGTGACCATCTAGTTGATGCATCAATTAGCACCATAAAATATTTAAATGGTCCACATGGTAGATCTACAGGCCCACATATATCACCATAAATTTGTTCTAGAAATGTGGGGATTCAGTTCCAATTTTAGTTGGTGATGGTCTAATAATTAACTTCCCTTGGGAACAAGCAACACATGAGAATTCATTTGATTTTAATACATTTTGATTCTTCAATGGATAGCCATGTGAATTTTCAATTATTCGCCTCATCATTTATAGATCTAGGGTGTCCGAGATGATCATGCCAAACCATAAATTCATTGGAATAAGTAGACTTGGTCTACTAAGTGATGAATTTCAAACCTTGATTTTGGCATAATATAAGCCGAGAGAGAAGGCAGCTTTTCTAATACATATTTTCTCCCACTATCGGTTTTTTTTTGTAATAAGTAGAATTCACTATTTGTCTCATTCATTGTCTCAATATGATATCCATTTTGTGGGATATCTTTAAAACTCAACAAATTTCATCGAGATTTGGGAGAGAGTAGTGCATTATTTATGATAATTTTAGTCCCTTTAATTAGAAATATAGTGGCTCTTCTAGAGTCTTCAATTAATTTTGCACTACCACTGATTGTATGAACATTTGTCTCTCCCATTTCCAAATAGGAAAAATACTTTGTACATTCTAGTACAGTGTACGTAGTAGCACTATCAATGAGACAAATGTGATCATTACTATTATTTAGTTCTAAATGTTTGGCACCCATTTCTTCTTCAGGAAGAAATGACAGAGAAAATAAAAGTAAACATTATTAAAAGATGCGAAAAATAGAAAATCATAATTTGAATATAACAGAATATTAAACGTCTAAACAGATAAGAAATATTTACATATGATCATTTGGCATCTTCAGGATGTTCAAAGAAATCTGCTACATTGAGATGTGTTAGATCAATATCATCATCATCATAAGCATTCTTTTGATCAATAAAATTGGTCTCAATGTTTTGATCTTTTTTTTTCAATGATGCTTGGTAAATGTCAACAAGATGGTCTGCTGTACGATAGGTACGAGACCAATGACCTTCCATGCCAGACCGATAGCATTTTTCTTCATAATTTTTCTTTTCTTCCTTTTTCTAATCAATGTTATCCCGCTTCTAGGGGATATTTTGTTTCTTGCCACGATTATTATTATATGGTCCATATCTATCACGATCGCGTCCACGACCGCAGTTATGTCTACGGCCTCTTCCACGGTTACCTCCATGAGCACGTCCACGACCATGACCAAAATTTTGAAATTGTGTCGCATTCCCTTCAGGGAATGGACTAGCACCAATTGGTTGGGACTCATGATTTTTAACAACAATTCATTGTTTTGTTCAGCCAAAGGAGACATGCAATAAGTTCGAATACTTCTTAAATCCCTTTCTCTATATTGTCTGCAGAGCATGTTAGAGACATGAAAAGTAGAGAATGTTTTCTCTAACATATCTTCATCAGTAATATTTTCACCACACAACTTTAATTGAGAAGTAATTCTGAACATGGCTGAATTATATTCATTAATAGATTTAAAATCCTGTAACCGTAGATGAAGCAAATCATATCGGGCTTTTGGAAGAACGACCATCTTCAGGTGACTGTATCTTTCTTTCAAACCATTCCACAAAACCAGTGGATCTTTCACATCAAATATTCAATTTTAATCCTTCTTCTAAATGATGACGAAGGAATATCATAGTTTTGTACGGTCTTGGTTTGATGCCTCATTTTCTGCCACAATTGTATTTCCAAGACCCATTGCCTCAAGATGAATTTCCACATCAAGTGTCCATGATAGATAATTTTTTCCAGAAATATCAAGAGGTACAAACTCTTGTTTTGCAAGATTAGACATAATGATAATAAATTGAGAACAAGAAATATTGCCTCAAGAGTCTGCCCAAAAGTAGTCTAAGAAGACGTCTAATGATTGATCCAACTCTTGTAAGTCTTGGTAGAGTCTCGTGCTGATAACGTGTTGTAAAACTAATGCTAATATCAAGTAGAGAGAGAAGTAGAGTAGAGAGAGAGGTAGAGAATTTCTATTATTAACTGTATTGCCCAGAAGTTCTTGCTGTAGTTACAAGTGAGATTAGGATACCTCTATTTATAGGCAAACTAAGATCAAAGGTACATGAATCCTATTAAATATCTATACATGAATTTAGTATTTCAAGTACATATATTTAGTAGTTCTATAGATGAACTAACGAACTACGAGAGGATACATCAATGTATCAATGAATCTAATGGGGAATACATGTATCAATCTTCTTGGGAATATAAATGGACATCCATATCAATACAGATAATTATTTCATAACATTTATCATCTTTTCTCGATTTTTTGTTCTCGTGTAGGTTCAATTCGCTGTCAAAGACGCCATGGAACAATCAAGATACTTGCCTCAAGGCATCATCCATCATATATTACGTTTTCTCAATGCCAAGGACCAAATCCGAGTTTGTGCTCTATCTAAAGACTGGCTCCACACATGGCAGACGTGCCCTGCCTTGACGTTTTCTGATTGGTGCTTAAAATGTTCAATCCACCGAGCACTTGGAACGGGCGCTAAAGAGTGCTACAAATATTGCAGAGTGTAGACTAAGGTTCGAGGATCACGTGAGCAAAACTTTGCTAAATTTCAATGGAGAACATATACAGGTGCTTACACTCGACATTTACCATTCAGGTGATCAAGATTCTGCTGCCGTCCTAGACAAGTTGTTCGAAATAGCATTGAAAAAAGGTGTGAAATAGCTCAAACTCCTCATTAATAGATACCCTTACATAAAAGTTGCTGTTAGATATTACTATGTCATACCTGTAAGCATTTTTGGTGCTCAGTCGTTAACAGATTTAATGATAAAGAGCTGTCGGTTTCCTCCTTGCAACCAGTTGTTTAATGGAGGGAAATTTCTCATGTTTAATGATATCAAGTCTTTGAGTCTTGCTTATGTCTACATTGAAGATGAGATGTTTCGATTATTACTCTCTGCTTGCCCATTAATTTAGAATTTGGATATTAAACTCTGTGAGGGTCTCACCAATATCAAGTTGGTCAATCTTCCAAGGCTCAAGAAAATAAATGTGTCATGAAGTACGGAAGAACCTAATTTTTGAGGTTGATGCCCCAAGCCTTGAAAACCTGAATATAAGATATATCTGTCGAACATCATGTCTTCTTCAACTGCCCGCATCTAAAAATTTGAGAGAACTGATGCTTGTCAGAGCATATATTACAACTACATTCTTTGATGATTGGAGGAGCATATTTCAGAGGCTTGAGGTTTTGGAGCTCGAAAGCTGCTATGGCTTTGAGATGATCAATTTAAGAAGCCACTCACTAAAGCTCATATGCTTTCGGTCACTCAGTGAAGAGTCATTGGTCGAATTCAAGATTGATGTTCCAAATATCATTGAGATGAAAATTATTGTTTCAGCAGAAACCTTGCAAAAGGTGTCTTTTAAAGGTGCTCTCCCACGGCAATGTGTGTCTCATTTGTGTATTGACGACTGCAAGCCACTAATAAAAGCCAGAAATCAATCTTTTCAAGGTACAATATTTATCCCACTCAAATTTACTAAAATTGAACATTAGAACAAAAACACTAAAATTCTGAAAATTAAAGTTTCACCGTACAGTAGAATCATACAATGCTTTCTACTAACTTTGTCATATGTCACCATACTCTAGAACAAAGTATCATACAAGTGCTTGTCTACTGCATTCCATGTCTCAAAAGTGGCTTCACATCTCTCAAACAAGAAAGTTGCTTCAACTTGTATAACAAAAGTGGCTTCACATGGAAAACACAACTTCATCATACATCTCTCAAAAGTGGCTTCACGTCTCAAAATCCTGAAATACCACAAAAAATATGGTTATAACAATTCTTGAACACTTTCGCACACAATAGACTTGTATTTCCATGTCAAAAGGAAATGAAACAAGTATTGATGATAATCATATCAAACTTCTGTCAACAGTGACTAAAACAACTACAACCATTTTTGCTAAAGAGAACAAAGTACTTACCAAAAACTTTTACAGCAACTCAAGCAAGTTGTTTGTGAGTAGTCCTGCTCCTTTTCTTCTTTTTATGATGGTTCTAGTATAACAAAAATAAAAAAAATTTAGTCAATCCAATATCACAAGCATAAAAGATCAAGTGAGACAAGACAAACAGAAAACTGATCAGAAAAGAATATTTAGAGACCCCTCCAACCCCTACTCGAACAAACTTGATAAGAAATTTTATTAAGATCAGAAAAGAAGTTCACACAGGAGATTTAGTCGAGTCTATCATAAAATCTCTAAGACTAACATGATCAGTACTATAATAGACATTGTGTAGAAAGCCCCCATTCAACTACTAAATTCCAGCTGTCCAGATTCCGGGTAAGAGCATATATGCATTCTTGTGATAATAGACTCGAAATCCCCACAACAAAAACTGCTTTGATGAAACCCCGCTACATTCCAAGCTTTCAAAACTTTTCCAGTTACCTCAGGAACAACAACTATTGAGGAAACTTTGTTATTCATTTCACCATTATCCATTTTAGCATCATCTGTTCCGACTTCGTTGTTAATTCTATCAGCAGCCTGCTGTATTATCAACAAAATGTTTTCTAAGAAAAGAAAATCAGGCCATATCTGCTTATATTTCAAAGATTTTGAACACAAAAACAAATTATATGAATAAATACATGACCTCTAATGAGTCTGGATTTCGAGATTGTTCTACTGCATTCGCTTCTCTTCTTTGGGATGATGCCAAGTCACATGTGGATGCCCTCTGGAAGAACAAATATAAACAGTAAATAAACCAATAAAAAATTAAAAAACTGTAATATTTTACTAAATAATTATTCCAAACCATTCTAGCTTCAAACTGAGCAATCAATTCCTCCTTAAAATCTGCCAACTTAGCATTCATTTCTTCTCACAGTTTCTCACGTATTATTTCCACTTTCTCATTCACTGCATCATCAAATGCTTGCTTTTGTGTAGCAGTTATGTCATCCGATGTCCTATACACGTCTTTTGGAATCACACCTACACCATAAGTACGTAGGCGACCTGGTTTTTCTGGTCCAAGGATATTTTCGTACAGCATATCTTTCGCAGAAGTATCATCTTTGGATGTTTCCAAATAGTGATTTTATGTAACAGCCTCAAAATTTATTTTGATATTATTACAACTTAATATTTTTAAATAATGTTATTATTATTATTAATTGCTTAATTATTTTAAGATTACATTTAAACGAATTTTTTGAAAATTTAAATGAAAATTCAATTTATTTATTTATTTATCTGTTTAATTTATTCATTTTGAGAAAAGCTTAATTTAGCTCTATATTTATTTTTCAGGTAGATTTTCAACATTCCATTCATCTTATTTTAAAATTTGCTCTTTTGTATCAATTATACAGAAAATGAGAAAAACACGTTTTTCGAGGTGGAAATTCGGGCCATGAGTTAAGTTGTACTGGAATGTAAGGATGATCACCCGTAGGCTAGAAATGTAATTCAGTGACTAATGGTGAATTAAAAAGAGTGATTATAATTAGGAATTTGAAATCATAGTTTAAGTTGGACTAACCCCTTTGGATTAGAACTTTAATCAGCTATTGTTTCTTCCACTTAATTCATCCCAATTCACTTCAATTTTAATTCCTTTTCATTTCTCCCTCCTAACCGAGATTAACTCTTTAGTTCTTAGCTAAGTGAGATAATTAATTTCCCTCCAAAATTGCTAACCAAGATTACTATTCATTTGTTGACTTTTGGGGCAAAAGACAAGCTTTATGTCTTGTCTTTCTTGCTTCATTTAATTCACTCAAAAATTAAACAAAAATCCCTCTCTTCCTCTCTCTCCTCTTGGTCAACTCCCCTTCCCCTCTTCCCTTGAAGTTTCATCAAAATTCTTCTCAAATTCCTCTCCAAAATCATCTACAAATTCCTAATAATCTTGGTCTAAACTTGGGCTTGGAGTAAGGAGCATTGAGGAGGAGTGCTTGGGGGTTTTAGCTTGGCATTTCTTGGGAGAATATTGCTCACTTCTTGGAAGAGGTAATGATCTAAAGCTTTCATCTTAGTTCATTGATTTCATTTTTAAGCATGCCATTAGGATTGGGAGTTTGAGAGGTTGTTAGAACCTTGATGAATGTTGATGAAAATGAGTTTGTGTTGGTTGCCCTTTGAAGATATTAAATTCCTTTAAATTGTCTCTTTCTTGATGTTAGTTGATTAAGTGGGCTCTTGACCCCACAATTGTGATAATATGATTTCTAGCATGATTAATGATGCAATGAATGTATATATGTGGAAATGGTGGCTGAAAATTTGAGGAGAAATCTCAAGGAAAATTCGGGTGAGGAAAGGCAGAAAATGAGGAAGAAAAATTGCTGTTTCTCTTTTAATATTTTGGCTGCGAATTTGGCACGCTTAAAGGATGATGGTGAGGATTAAATGTGAGGATTTAGTTGTTAATTTACCCTACACAAAATCCCCTCAAAGGTTAAGCAAAATTGATGGTTTAGTGGAACAAGGAAAAACCGACATGGAGAGGTGCAAAATGATGATTGAATTTGCTGGTTTCTTTTAAAATTTCGTGGCTGTATTTTGGCTGGACTAAGAGCTGAACTTGATGCTTAAATGATGAGTGTTAAGTGGTTAAAGTTTCCCACAAAAGCCCTTTGAAAATCCCAGCAAGAATGAGAAATAAGTTGAAGCCAAAATCTGGAAATTTGGGGAATAGTATGCTGGCCGAATTTTAGATTGATTTTTTTTTATGTTAAAACTTGATATAAACTTCTATCATTTTTGACCAACATTAGTCTTAGGAAGTTCAATACTAGCTTAGGTTCGAATTTGGGGTTAATCGGAAGTGGTTTAGAGGCATTAAAGGTAGTAATAAGAAGAGGAAGTAAAATTGGCAGGATTGTGCGAATGTGATCAAGCCCACTTTGGGCAAACAGAAAACTGCTTTCCCATTCGAATTTTAAGTTGAATTTTGGTATGAATCTAGTTGATATATGTAAGTATTAGTGTGCCAAATTTGACAATTTTTTGGACTTGAATTCGTCACTCAAACAGTATCTTGAAAACTGCCCTGCATCTTCATGTTTCCAGAAATTGCAGAATTGCAAACTGCCCTTGTTTGAACCGTTGTCATTTCATGCTCGGATGTCGAATTGAGTTCACGCTGGCTGTTGAAACTCCTTATATAGTACTATATCGTATGAATTTCAAAGGTTAACTAATTTCTGTAATTTTGACTAATTTTCAAAGTGCTCTGGATGTCCAACCTGATAAGCACTGTTTCTTTACTGTAGCAGAATGTTCAATGAATATCTGGGTTAATTTCGTCCATAATTTTAATTTGATGTCTTATGCAAAGTTTTAGAGCTTTCAAATAGGTTTCCAACGGTACCAAATTAGCAAAATTCCGACTTGTATAACTTGAGTTACAATTTTTCAAAGATTTCAGCTCAAATTAGGAAATTATCGGACTTGCTTTCTTATGAGGTAAATTTGGTCGGTGAACTAGGGAAACCTATTTCCACTCTCTTTTAATTATTATAGGGCATAAACTTGGAAACTTTGATATGAAAATGGTCGGCCCTCTTTCTTGATTTTCGTACAACTTAGTGTCTCACTTGATTTTCAAATTAGGGAATCTTGAACTCGACTTGAGTCTCATTGAGACATTTTTAAAGACATTTATCAAATATTATTCAAGTGTTTTGAATGAAAATACTCCTATTTATCTCAGGTGATCGAGAAGATCTCGGAAAAACCTCAATTGATCTTGCGTGCTTTTGCCTTGGACTTTTGATTTCGGTGAGTGTCAAGTGCATGATTTGTTGAATTACTTGACATGTTTATGTGAATGAAACCTGTTGAGGCGAGAGTGTACTTTATCGCGCTCGTCCTCTTTTGCTTGTCTTGCATGTACATGAATGTTATTTGACTTGACTGTATCTGAATGTCGATTGGAATAATCCATCGACTTAAAAGTGTTAAATGGGACGCCCAAAACCTATTGGGGATCCTTGGGACCCAGAGCCGCAAGGGCTTGGTCGGGAAGCTTGGTGAACCTTAGGTACTGTTCTTTGAGCTTGACCTATTGGAGAGGTCTTGCTCGGTATTGCTCGATGTAGCTTTACCTTTAAATCTACCTGCTTGGTTTGGGCCCGAGAGGGTGAACTGCTGGACTGGAGGTTCTAATAAGTGGAGTTTCTACGGACTTTATTCTGTGTTAAGTTGGACTGAGGGTCAACGCTGGGGATTGAATGGACTCAACCGCTAATCGGGAAATTGGCCCCGAGAGCCCAGATCCCTACCCACGCTTGTGTAGTTTTCTTGTATGAACTGGTCACTGTACTTGCACAACTTCACTGTAGATAGAGAGGCTCGAAGAGGGTTCTCCGAACCCAGCTCCAAGACTTTTGTCTAATGTGAGCCCTCGAGTAGTGATTCCTTGAGAATACAATCTCCTAGTGAAAATTGCAATTGTACAAGTGAATGATTGATTTACATGCTTTATATCAATTTACCGGCTTTCCTACTTACTTGATTACGTGCTTGCATGTTTCTCCTTGGTCTCACCGAAGCTAGTCCGCTTGTTTTCCTTAATGTGTCTCAAGCTGGAAAACGTAGATCGAGGATTTAGTTACTTTGGTAGGATTTTCATAATTTTGTATAAGCTGAATATTAAACTTCGACGTTAAGGATTTATTGTACCGAAATTGATGTTATAAGAGTTTTATTAGATATTATTGAGGATTTACCTTTGTAAGTTAACTATCATTTATTGTTGGACCTCAATTAAGGCTTTAAGAGCGAATGCATGTATTATTATTTTAGAGATATTGAAGTGTGATTATTTGAAATCTATAATATGCTTGAGGGTTTGTAGTGAGTCCAAAGTAGAGTTGGGCGCAAACCACTGATACCCTTTGGGAGAGGTTGTTACATTTTATACCTCCGCATTCATAGTTGTCTAAATTGAAAAATAGATGGAAGAAAGAATTATTTATGAAGTGAGGCAAATAAAAAAGTACTCAAAACTACTCTTACAATTGTTTGTGAAGTCAACTCATCCATTTGTTTTCCTTGTCTCGAATGAATAAAAATGTCAAGTTTCGAAGGCTCTTTTCCAGTTTTAATCGCCGATATTCAATGTACAAACCGGAAGTGTTAATTAATATTTCTAAATAGAACTATTTTCCGAAAAAACAGCTACAAACATAAGGCTCGAAATTAATATACCTCTTCTCTCAGGTTTGCATGATCCTTTTGTCCTGTTCGATGTGGCATCTTCTGCTTCTTTCGATTCTTGCAATTAATCTCGCTTTGTTTCTAATTATGTACAAATTAAAAAAAAAAGTTAACAACAAATCCAAATCATAAAAGCAGTAGATTTAATTCAAGAACAAAAGATTGATACATGCCTTTACATCATCTAAGCTCCAATATTCAACCAGAACAGGCCATTGGTCTTCCTCAACTCTTGGAGGACAATGTACTAACAGCCATGACTTGTTTTCCCTATAAGGAGTGAAATACATTCTCTTCACTTTTGATTTCCATTCTCTCCACAATTTTCGACCCTCCCTCATCTGTACTTTCTTGCATGTGTCATCAAGATTTGTATTTCTCTATCAATAACTACAAAACAAAAGTTTAAACATTCACAAGCTACAAGGTTATATGAAATAAAAAGAACAAAAAAAAAGCTGCTAACTTTGGAAATGAGTCAAAATACCTTAATATCTTCCCAAAATCTCTCCTTAGATTCTTCAGGCAAGGCCCTCCAATCTGTGTAAGTGAGTGGTAACTTGTTACCATCCTTTACTAGGATTCCTACTTGACTTATATACTGTGCAGCAGTAGGACCAATTACTTGGCCCCTTGCATTCCAAGTTAACTCTAATTTCTTTCCACCACCCTAGCCAGTATTTTGTCTGGCTAGTCCTCTATCATTATTATCTCCTCTGTATATAAAAAAAACTTATATTAAGGACTACTAGATTCAAAATTGCCTGCGACAGTGTTTTATCTTCTAACTGACCTTCTTCACTAGAATCATCATCATCATCAAAAGAACCATCAAACCCATCCTCTAAATCTTCTGAATTATATGAAGAACCTGATCCAGCTTCAGAATGGTTGTTATCAAAGGAATCTGCTTGCTTATGGTGGTCTACTGATGATTGAGAATGAGAGCCTTGATCGACATGTGAACTGAGATAGGAATTTGGTCGAGAATCAGCAGAGTGAAACTACTGTGAAGTGGATCTGGAGTTGGACTGAGTTGCAGAATTTGAGCTTGTAGTCTAGATTTGCTCCCCAAGTGTTGCTCCACTTACTCTATGAGTTGCTAGGTTTGCATTTGGATTGGAGTCATGCGATTTAGCTTGACAATTAGGCTGAAAAACAGAGTTTGAGCTAGATGTAGGGCCTATACACACTCCAGACATTGGTCCAACTACTCTATGAGTTGTAGGCTTAGAATTAGGATTGCTATTAGGCTGGTTAGGTTGAGAATTTGATTGTGAAGTAGGATTTGATACAAAAGCAGACTCAATACGTACTCCAAGCATTGCTCCAATGACTCTATGAGCTATTGACTTTGGATAATGATTGGGATGAGGCTGATGAGACAGAGAGTTTGATTGGGAAACAGGGTTCAAGCCACTAGTAGGCTCAATTTGCACTCCAGACATTGGCCCAACAACTTTGTAAGACCCCTTCATACTTGGTTTCATGGAAAACTACAAAGATCATTGGCAAGAGTTAGAATAACTAGATAGTAATGATGCACAATACAGCTATAAGAGTTAGAATAACTAGACAGGTCAACACTTCCCCAAGCAAAAGAAAGTCTAAGACCCAAGAAAGCTAGACGCAGCCAGTAAAAGAATGGCTGATAAACATGGATGTAGATGTGTTCATCATGGATCCAGATGTCCCATACACTCATACAGTATAAATAAAATCCAATATACTAATACAAATACTCCAGATTATTACACCTCCTGCATGACAAACAAGCACATTAATTTACCATACTTCAGCACATTAGGAGGTATACAATTAGCTTTAGGCATGGTGTATCTGTTATTGTGGTATAAATTAGTTCATGTAGAGAGCTATGGTCATCTCATGCAGATCATTTCGAGCCCTAGATATAGTGGTATAGTGACATCCTCAACTTTTGAAAGAAAAGAAATTAGTTCTCAAGCTTAGAGAGTTTAGCAATTTTTTAACGTCACTGAAATTTTCCTTTTTATCTACTCCATTGTTTCCCCTAACAATTAGTCAAAAAATTGATAACTATTGCCTTTCACAAGAATTTTAGACCGATGTAAAAGTTAATTCTGAAAGACATTTCAATAATAAACTCTTTCGACGTTTCTTATCTAAATGCGAAGAATGATTTCCATTTCTAACTTTACGCACGCACAATATTAGCTTGAAAGCATATTAGACTTAGAAAAGAGTCATGATTAACATAGACATTGACTGGTTAATTTTAACTATATTATCACTACACTTTGTATGTTGTCACATGATTGATCCCTAACTGTTGAGTTTTGGCTCCACTACTGAATATATATACTCCCACCAATAGATAAATAGCAATCTATATCTATGGCATGTAAGCTAACACATTGATGATACACACGAATAATTCAGTCGGGCATGCACAAATAAATGTCTTTTGGACTTTAATAAGTAGCATTTCATTTGTCAAAGACAATCATAAATCTAAGGCCGTGGGATTGTGATTAATTCTTCTCTCTGCATACACCAGAGGCAAATATCAAGCTCATTAATTCTTTAAGAGTTCTGTAATTTAAGTTCTTCATTTTTTCTGATCCTACAATCTCAAAGCAACTAAAGATCTTCTAACTCCTTGTCTTTCCAGGCAAGACCTTTAGCTATCAATTCACTATCCTACTAGAGTAAACCTCCACGACATTGGAAATGAAGAACAAATGAAGCTCGTTTCCTACCCAAACATCTCCCTCAGCCCTATCAATGGATGCCAAATTGCATAGAAATAAATCTAGCCCCGGAGTACGTTAAAAGTTCCGCTCATAAAATCATCAACGAATACAAACTTGTTCCCTCAAGGTCTTTCAGAGTAGCTCTAACTTTTGTAAACTCCAAGTATAATCAACATAGTAACTAATTAAGTATATTACTAGAGCAATCCAAATACTCATACCAAATAAAAAATAAGAATAGAACTGGCCATTTCAACTTCGACCGGGAGTCATATAATTACCAGAGTGCTGGAAATACTAACATATCTGAAAGTACAAGAAAACCATCTATGTAAGACATAGATGCTGCAGCTACATGCACCAAAAAAAAGGTGAATTTGAGGTTCCTTTTTTTGTCTAGTGGCAGCCACATAGGAGCATAAAAGACTCAAAAAGATGGAAGTGGAACTAGTGTGGATCTCACACTTCTCTTTCTAATAGGCTAGGTGCATCTGATTAGCTGCTTTCCTATGCTACATTTGCCATCCCTTGCTTTATTTTGGTCTTTACACAGATATTATATATATTTGGCTTGTCAATTATGAATCATGTTCCACATCATTCCACACCCTGTTCTGCGCAGTCTTGGCTATGCCCTTTCACTTTAGAAAAAAAAAAAAAACACAAGAATTGAATCAAGTTGCCTAAGCACTGATGTCATTTGGGTTACTGACTCTTATGGGGATGATATATAAAGTGGAGAAGGCTATTTCATGCCCACAATAGGCTGATGTCTCCATTTCTTTTATCTCCCTAGGTGGGAGCTTCATTAAATCCATCGGTTAGGCTTGATCTATTAGACACAGATTTTATCAAAAACTAAACTCAAGTAAGACACAGATTTTATCAGTCTCGGATAAAAGTTTTAAACTAACCAAATCGACAATCAAATTGATACAAATCTCCTCAGACACACCAGAAAAGATGGAAAAAGAAGCGCAACCCACATGATATTTACATCCAATTTTGACAAAAAATATGAACTTTACATCAGATTAAAGTATTAAATAAACATAAAATCCATAAAAATCAGGTTTTGCAAGAAAAGATCATACCTTTTGTGCTGTTTGGAAGCTAAAGAGCATAGTCACGAGTTTTTCAGAGTTGAGAAGGAAAAAGACAGTACGACTCACAGATGGGTCCTTTTGTGTTGAGTACTGACCTGTCTTCCAATTAGGAAGTAAGAATCAGTTAAGAAATTTGAAATTTTATTTAAACTTCGACTTATTTATCAAAGTCGACCAAACTTTGATTTAGCTGCACTCGAGTAACTTGAAAATTTTATATATAAAATTTAATTTTATACTAACCAAACCAAGTCGACCGACATTTAAAAGTTTATTGAACATAAAATGATGTGAAATCTTATCAAACCGAACTCAATCTAAGTATCGAATAATTTGGTTCATGTTTCAGCCCCAATTCCCTTATGTCTATGTTTCAGAAAACACGACTACTATTGTTGGAAAAAGTGATCTAAAATAAAACAACTTAATTACCTGAAATTCGAAATCCAAGGGTTCAGAGAAAGCCTCCTATAATTTCTGTACCACACCTGAAAACCAAAAGAAAATTTATGGTGAATTTCTCAAAACTCAAAGTCATAAATGAATGGAAATTCTAATCCAACATAGACATAAGCAAAATAAACTAAATCATAAATAAGTAACAATGGAACATAACCAAATCACCTAAGTTAGTAGCAAAGGACATTAATTTTGATATACCACTATTTTGATAAGAAACTGATAAAAAGTGCGTCAGCAATGAACAAGTAATAAAGAGTCATATTTGAACTTCCTTTTCTATCTAATATTGACATTATAAACTTTATATGATAAAATGTTATCATTATATTCCAAAATTGGAGTCAATCATCAGCCTTATCTCTTTGTTGGTCTTCATCAAAAAAATCATCATCATCACTGTATCATCAATCAATTTGTGCTTGAAAAGAATTATCCTCATCGAAAAGAATCCATCATCAACTTCAGCAACATGTGCCTTGGAATTTGTAGTTCGTGCATCGAAAGTACAACTCCATCAACACCTCTCTAACCCATGAAACATCATGATCCTCGATTATTGTTATTAACATGCTGCCACGTAATGATCATCTTTGATATCTTCATGTATATCAATTTCTGGATCAATAATGAAAAGATCTCGAGGGGTCATCTTGACAACAATATTCCATTCAGGCTCTAATGCATCCTGAACATACCAAGCTTGTTGTGCTTGAGAAGCAAAGATGAAAGGCTCATCACTCTTCTTGTTTTGTTTATACAGTAGATGATCAAAGTTAACAAGTGTGAAGTTATGTTCATCTTGTTTCATCCCAGTGACATTATCAATCCAGTCACACTTGAACATCACAAACTTGATGTCATTTGAATATCTCAACTCAACAATATCCACCAAGACCCCATAGTATACTAAATTTCCAGTTATAAGGTTCTTACTAGAAAAACTACTGGCACTAGCATTCACAAATGTGCCACTATTTTGAGTTTGCCTTCTCATCTCACGCTTCTTAGTATGGAAACGAAAACCATTAATAATGTAACCAGAATAGCTTTTTGCCCATTTGTCAGGACCAACAGCCAGATAAGCAATTTCTTTATAATAATCATGGCCACTACTAGATTTCTCCAAATCTTGAACCTACAAGTTTTGAACAAAAATTGTTATTGTATGTTAACTTTGGAGAACATTAAACATCAAAAAATGAAGCTCAACTACAATTATTATTGAATTTAAAACTTACATGCTTCTTAAACCACATATGAAATGTCTCATTATGAATTTTCTCCCTCTTATAGTTTGACATGCGGGGTTTTTCCAGTCTTAGCAAAGACTTATGTTCCCTGCATTAGTAATTAAATACATTAATGAACGTGGAAATTCATTAGTATTTGATTAAGTTTGATAAGCTGTGAACTTGCCTACGGAAAGGATCAATAGTTTCAAGATTTCCAAGAACATAATGATGAGCTTGAACCCAAGAGACATCATCTAAATAGATGACCTCTTCTTTCCCCAAGGGACGGCCAATCTGCCTATTTAAATCTTCACCCTCATAGTTCCTAGATGGACGATTCAGCTTTGTTTCAATGTTATACAAGTACATTGAATAGAATGTCATACATTCTTCCGCCAAGTAGCCTTCTGCTATTGAACCTTCCGGGTGACTTCGACACCGTACATAATTTTTCAATGTACATAGATACCTATACATAGAATTTATATCAATATCTAGTGGTAAATATACAGTTTTCATTTTAAAAAATTGTATATAAAAGAGTACCTCTCAATAGGATACATAGATTGAAATTGAAATGGTCCACCAAGTTTCGCCTCTTCAGGCAAGTGAGCAAGCAAATGCTCCATGATATTAAAAAATGGAGGTGGGAATATCTTCGCAAGTTCACAAAGGGCCAGTGAAGTACGGTCCTCCAAAGTTTCACAATCTGCTAGAGTAAGTACTTTCGAGTATAATTGCCTAAATATATCACGTAACTCAATAATAATTCTACAAACATTTTTAGGTAGTATGCTCCTCATAGCAATGGAAAGCAACTGTTGCATTAATATGTGACAATCATGACTCTTTAACCCAGAGATTGTTCATTCTTTAATATTCACACACCTTGAAATATTTGATGCATAACCATCAGGAACCTTGACAGTTTTCAGCACATTGCAAAAAGTTTCTTTTTCAGCTTTACTCATTGTGAAACATGCCAGTGGAAGAAACACTTTGTCACCCTTAGATTGTGGGTGAAGTACCTTTCTTATCCCCATTTCTTTTAGATCATATCAAGCACTAATGTCATCATTTGTCTTGTCCATCCCCAGCAGCGTCCACAAGAGATTCTCCAAGAAGTTCTTCTCAATATGCATTATATCAAGGTTATGTGGAACCAAATTATCCACCCAATACGGTAACTGAAAGAATATATTTAATCTTTTCCAATTATACCTACATATTGGGTTTTGTTTAGAGTCATTATCTTTCCTCCTGCTTTTCCTTTTCTTAGTTGAGGCAAATGGTTGATTCTTTCCAAATTCATTTCTAAAATCTCTCAGCTGTTCTAAAATCTCAGACCTAGTTAATCGAATAGGTCTAGAATGTTTCTCAATTGCCCCATCAAACTGTGCTCGATTTAAACGGTAAGGATGATCAGCAGCTAGAAATCGACGATTGCCCAAATAACAATGTTTTTTGCTGTGTGTCAACCATTGACATCGAACATCTTTATTACAACAAGGGCATGCGTACTTCCCTTTGGTACTCCAACCAGATAGATTTCCATAGGCTGGAAAGTGATTGATAGTCCAAAGTAGTGCAGCACGTAAGCAAAACATTTGCTTACTAGCTACATCATAAGAAGGCACCCCTGGATCCCACAACTCATTCAAGTCATCAATTACTAACCGAAGATATATATGAATATCATCACCTGGAGCTTTAGGCCCATCAATTAGCAAACACAGCACAAATGATGTTTGCTTCATGCACATCCATGGGGGTAAATTATATGGCACTAAAATCACTGGCCAGGTGCTATGTTATTGTTCATTGCTTTGAATGGGTTAAATCCATCCGCTGCAAGTCCAAGACGGACATTGTGAGGATCACTAGCAAAACTGGGGTACTGGTCATTAAAATGCTTCCAAGCTAAAGAGTCTGCTGGATGCCTCAATTTTCCATCCTTAATGCGCTCCTCTTCATGCCATCTCATTAATGAAGCAGTCTTTGACGACATGAACAGCCTTTGAAGACGTGGTTTCAGAGGAAAATAGCGAACAATCTTTGCTGGAACTTTGTTGGCACGTTCATCTAAATTATCAGATTGTTTTTCAATTTTCTTATACCTAGGAGTTCTACATTTTCTACAAAAGGTTTTATCTTTTGTCTCCTTCCAATAAATCATGCAATCATTGGGGCATGCATGAATTTTATGGTAGCTGAGACCCAAGTCCTTAACAATCTTCCAAGCATCATGATAAGAGCTTGGAAATAGTTCATTCTCAGGAAATGCTTCCTTGAGAAGCTGTAGTAATATTGTCATTGAGTTGTTGCTCCATCGACAAAGAGACTTGACATGCAACAACTTGATGACAAATGATAGAAGAGTGAAATTTCTACATCCAAGGTATAACTCAGTTTCGGCATGCTTCAACAAGTTAAATTCTGTCTCTTCATCACAAACTCCTTTAGGTTCTTCTAAATGAGTAGAATCTAGCTCACAATTCATATCAGAATTCTCTTCAATCCCAATATTTATGCTAGTGAAATTTCTAGTTCCAAGTGTTTCGTGTATTAATCCATGCATATAATCATTTTCACTCTGCCCAAGCTCCCCATTGTTGGCATTTTGTTGATTGAAGTCACATGGATCTTCACCATGATAAATCCAATTGGTGTAAGTGGTCAAGAACCCCTTTATTGTTACATGTGCACGCACAGTTTCTTCCTTACATCGTTCTGAGTTTTTACATCGCTTACATGGACAATATATTCTACTCCCAACCTCTTTCTCTTTGTAGGCAAATTTAAGAAAGTCATTTAGACCCTTTTCATAGTACGGATTGTTTATTTGGTTTTCAATAAAGATCCAAGACCTATCTTCCATTCTACAAGAAACAACATTGAGAAGGCAAGAATTAAGTAAACATAAAATAAAACTAATACCACTTTACACAAGGCAATAGACACTAAACCACAATTTTTATTTTTTTGACTATGTTAATTCCACTTTACATGAATATAAGCTGTTTTCAAAACAAATATTGAACTGAAATACCTTGTCCTGCCACTACTTGCATAACCATTCAGGTATAACATTTAAAAAAGTAACTAATTCTTTAGCAACAGAAGAAATAATAAAGATGGGAATCTGAATTAAATGTATTAGATTTTGCAAAAACATGTCCACAGTACCAGAAATCCAGAAATAGGTTTGATCAGCTTCCATTAACTCTAAGTTTATACACATACATAAGTTTTAATTGTATCAGCTTTGCAGTTTCTGTTGTAGCTAGCTCTTGGTATAAAGTCTATCACTTCATGTAAATATATCAGACTTGCCCAAAAAAAGATAAAACAGCATCCACCAATATAGCTAGACACTTTTCCTGAGGCATATAATGCGTCCTATGACATCTTTTAGAGTTAATTACTTTTGATAAGCAATATTTTAGTAATTCTAAAACTTAACATCTTAAGTTAAGTTTTAATAATCTAGATTGCTTCCATTAACTCTAACCATAATGTGAACCAATGAAATTAATACCAGACATAAATGCAGATTCATCAAACATGGAATACACCACCCAACTTTTGCCTGAATTAAAGGGCAAACAATAGCTCCAGCATTTGTGAAGTAATTAACTCTAAAAGAAACTGTAAAGAAACACCATCTACCCCACATAATATATATTGAGTAAAAATATCACGATCATCTACAGGTAAGCCTTCAGCTCTAAGATAATCATCAACTATTGCAAGTATATTGTGCACTCAAAGCTTTAGTTTCGTTAAATAAACTCTAAAATGTTGAGATTCTTTCAATTAATGACTGCTGAATCCTGGTATTTCATTAGAAAACACAACTTTTCCCTGAAATTTTTATCCATTAGATAGATATACCTTTATTAAGCTAAGTATACAAGATAAAAACATAACACAGTGAGCAATTTTGAGTTAAAGAAATCAAGGCTACAAAGATGCTCAAATAAGAAATCAGAGCCTTTATCTGATAAAAAAACAATAACGATGCTACAATACAAAAATGAAGAGCCACACAAAATGAATGTTTACCAATAAAAAGTACATATCAGATCTTTGAGTGGTAGCACATAAATTAGTATAATAGAGCGAAAACTTAGTTATTTGCCGATTATCTGCTATAGAAAATGAAGGCAAAAAGAAGCTAGATTTTACAAAATTGAGAGTACTATTAGTGTAATTGAACTACTAAAATTGCGAAGGAAGAGTATTACGTACCTGAAACCAAAACCTGATCCCTAGATGTAGCTTCAAATCTTATCGGAAAATTTCTTTTGAGATTGGTTGGTCATGGAGGAGAGTGAATTGGAGATGGTGAGAATTTTAGATTTCTGAAGATTTTTATCGGCAAATCAGCTCTCAGTTTTTAGAGATTGCAGTGGAGAATTGAGCTCTTAGCTCTCAGCTCTCAGCAAATGGCTTTAGGATTTAGCTTAGATCGGAAATAGAAGAAAGAAAGTGTTAAAGAGTAAAGTGATGTCGCTACTTTTTCTTTTTTCTATTTCTTTTTTCAGACATTATTAAAACGACGTCGTTTATGCAAGAGATGTTGATTTTCATTTGTGCCAAAATTAGTGTCGTAAAAACTATGAACCGTTGTGAAATTTGTAGCACAATTTGGGATTTGCCGCTTATTTGCAGCGCTATTTTCTTGTGCTGCACCAAAAGTGTTGCAAAAAGCCTATTTTCTTGTAGTGAGAAATGGGGTGTTCAGCAAATTGACTCATGCTTTAAGCTTTTGGCAACAGTATTTAAAGAAGACGGAATTTCATGTCTATGATATGACTGGAAAAAAGTTCTGTCTGCAAGATTATTTGCATTGGCTGAAAGCGTCAAAGATCATATTACATTTAGATTGGAGTGCAAGTTCAAATCTTTGGAATGCCAAAACAGCCGAGCCCTTGACGCCAAAGAGTTCATCAGCAAAAAATTCAGGTTACAATTGTTAGGTCTACAGAGCTGTGTGTATCATTCTAGATTCAGGACTTGTGCTTAATTCAACAGTAACTACATTAGCTCATTTCCTGCCTGTTACGCATTTTTACCTCTTCTTCAATTATTGATCATCGGTTTAGATTTATGTTTATAGATGCAGATAATGACTTATTCATGCGCATTTTCTTTTGTGGTTTTGTTGCCTGGTGTTCTTCTATGAAGGACTAGATATGTTGTTTGCAGTTTGTTGAATTGCATTTCTCTCCAGTATTAGAAAGTTCCTGCCATTGCTGTATACTAAAATGGTATTTATTTTGTTAATGATGCAGTCATGGAAGGCCTTGCACCAGAGGGGTCCCAACTTGATGCGAGTCAATGTGATGCCAAAATGACTGAGTTGTTGTTATTTCCTGCATTCCTCTCCTCTTTTACAAACAAAAACAAAATGAAAACTTCTGGTTCCTGCTCAGTTTTTATTATTGGATGTTCTAGGATGATACACAACTTTCCGGTCCTGCATCCCACCAAACTTTTGGTTTTGGTATTGGAGATCCGATTATGCAATAACTGTGTCATAATAATGATGTCTTGTGGTGGTGGTTAATTTTTTTTCCCCCATCCTCACAGGCTTAGTCCTGATGGAGAGGATTTTTTAACTTTGAATGATGAGATGTATGACAGTTTTGAGTCCATGGGTTTGCAAGAGAACCTTCTCAGGGGCATTTATGCTTATGGTAAGTTGTCCTGACTTGCTGTTTGGCCTGTCAATCGTGTCTATGTTTGCCCTGGATAATCAGCTCCAGATCGGTTTGGTTGGATCTGTACCTTGTTTTGCTTTGATTAGGCCTAAAATTTGTATGCTTTGCATATTATATTTGGTGATTAAATATTTTATATTTCACATATTGCTTATACAACAATGACGAATACAGCTACCATAAATATATCTTAAGTTAACTCGGAAATCTATAGACAAGCAATAAGGTTCTTTAGAAAGTTTCAGACAGATACAAATATAGTTTAGAATTTAATCAGGCACATACCTGATTAATACCATTAATATCCTGATATGGTGGTTCTATCCAAGTTGTATTCTTCTGTTGGTCCTGTTAGCTTCTAAATAACTCCCTTAGTGTAATGAGTTACTCAACTCGTTTACTTATTTGAATTCCAAAGAACGCTAGGTGATAGCTCAAGCTGCCTTCTGTTTCTGTCTTTCCTGTTTCAAGCCAATGCTTGTTTCCTTTTGTAGATTACAAGTTTACAACACTGTTTTCCAGTGCCCAAGTATGTCTTAAGGTGCTGCTGTGTATATTTTAACTTTGCCCTTTCCGAGCTGATCTTATGTATGATGTGGTTAACAGCTTTTGGTATTGTGTGCATGTATGCCTTTTAATTTGTCTGCAAGGTGTGAGCTCCTTATTTTGTCTAATTTGAAAGTTTTCCTCAAAATGTTGACTGAAAATGTGGGATTTCTATTCCAAAGGTGTTGAAAGGCCATCTCCTGTTCAACAAAGGGGACTTGTTCCCTTCTGCAAGGGACTGGATGTCATTCAGCAGGCGAGGAAATTCTAAAAATGTGATGGAAAAAAAAAGTTTCTACAAATAGGGTGGTTTGTAAATAGGTTTCTGAGATTGTGATTTTCGCATTTGACAAATGTGAGTTCAGTGGAAAATGGCGAATAAAAAAAAAGAAAATGAAAAGAAGAACTCGCATTCTGTGAATGCGAGTTCTATTGAACTCGCATTCATAGAATGCGAGTTCCTTGGGAAATTAAAAAAAAAAGAAACTGATTAGAACTCGCATTCCGTGGATGGTTGAAGTTTACTTCAATTTAAAAAAAAAAAGTAATTTGAATTGCAGTTGAAACATGCATTTGAAATAAAAAAAATATATTTTCTTTTGAAGTTGTATTCTAAAAAGGCTTGTTCACTTTCCAAATTCTCAATGCTTGAATGCGACTTCACTTATAAGTAAAATTTATAAAAAAAAAAAGTAAGTTTTTTGAAATCGCATTAGAATAATAGCATGTTGGACTAGAAGACTCCAACCATTTTCGACATGCCCACGTCCAGAAGGATAGCTGGTTTTGCAAAAAAAAATGTCTCCGTTTTTCATTTTGATTAGTACAATGATTATTAATTTTGTTTTCTTTCTCTTTGTGGTTTAAGGAAATACTTGATTTAATTTGTAACCGTAATCCCGAAACCATAAACCCTAAACCCTAAACCGTAAACCCTAAACAGTCCTAAGAAATGTTAATGTCAGTTGGATTGAATGCGAGTTACCAAACTGTGCTAAGCAAACTGGATTGATGATATGTATCTACCGAATTCTTATGTCGCCACCAATGTCAATTTCTCAATACTTGAAATTCAGTTTGATGTGTCTAACTTACATGGTTCAGCTTGAGAAGAGTCTCATCATAGTTAATTGTAAACAGTTGATTCTGATTTGATTTTGGAATATTAGGTAAAGATGATTTGATTGTCTTCAAAAAAAAAAAAAAAAGGGCTCATGTAGTAATTGTGAAGCCAAAACAAAATTTCCTAAAACATAGTTTTTCATTTTAGTACAGAAACAAGTTTAACCTTATAACACAATAACCCGCGGGTTGGAATGAGAAGTTGTAAATTTTACTTACAAGTGAAGTCGCATTCAGGGCAATGAGAAGTTGGAAAGTAAACACGTCTTCTTAGAATACAACTTCAAAAAAAATATGGGAGATAAGAGAGCAAAGTTTTGTTATGAAGAAATAAAGGAAATCATATGTCCAACGGGTACTATTATACTAAAGTCTAAATTGACAAGTGTTTATCAAATCATTATGGAGTTTACTAGATCAAAACTTTAGCTAACTTTACTTGATCAAAAGTCAAGACAATATTAACATTGGCCAATCTCCATTGAGCCATTAGGAAGTTCATTAGAACTCGCATTCTGTGAATGCGAGTTCTTCTTTTCATTTTCTTTTTTTTTTTTCATCAAACTCGCATTTGCAAAATGCGAACATCACTGGTCTGAACCCTACACTCAAATCACCCTATTTGTAGAAAAAATTTAAAAATCGTAATATTTTTAGAAATTTCTCGTGTTCACCAGGATCAGTGCATTTTTTCCCATGGGGTTCACGTCGTTGTTGGTACTCCTGACTGCGTATTTGACATGTTGAGTATTCAGTCACTCAGCCCTGAGCATGTCAAAATGGTTGTGCTGAATCAAGCTGTTGAAATGATTTCCGGAGGCTTCAGGAATGAGGTTCTGATTTTAAAGCGGTGCAGTTTTTTTGCTTTTGCTGCAAACTTGACATATTCATACTTGTCCTTTTGACACATTTATTATCTTATATGTACATCGGAAAATTTACCTCTTTTACTGACTTTTAGCGTGTGCACCAGAGCTATCTGTATATAATAATTGGGGACCAATGTTGTGCTTTATTGGAAAAACTTTTCGTTTTTCTTGTCTTATATTTGCCTGATGACATTAGTTTCTTTGTTACAGATTTATGATATTTTCCAGATCTTGGCACCCAAGATTCAGGTTGGTGTATTCTTAGCTACAATGCCCCCTGAGGCCTTAGAAATCACAAGGAAATTAATGAATAAACCTGTAAGAGTTCTGGTGAAGCGTGATGAGTTTACTGCTGAAGGTATGAAGAAGTTACATGCCAATGCTGAAGAGGAGGAAGCGAAGATTGAAACACTGTCCGATCTTTCCGAGACTGATGAAGCAGCTATAAGCTGGTTGGATAAGCGTTGCCACCTTTGGAAGTCTAAGAACATTACTAAGCGGTAACTTGTAAACAAGAAATTCTGGTTTAATGGGAGCTGTTTATGGTGCCAGCAAAGGTCTTAAGATGGTTCAAGTATAGTGGGAATTTTATCTGAATTTTAGTACTTTCAGCATTTGGGTATTTGACCTTTCATCATCAAGTCATTGTACTTTCCGCATTTGTTGTTATAGGTAAGTTCGACACGCACTTTGTTTTTGTACACATTGGGGAACCGAAAGGTGAATTGCAAATTTGATCGGTTCAATTACGGATTAGAAAAGAAAGCAAAATGAGAGTGCATAGAACACAGTATGAAGGTATACATCAGAAGCTGCCTTTCTGTCCATTTAAAACCAAGAAAGAACTTCATATATATATATATAAATTTTCACTTGCATGGCTAGGAAGGACTCCTGTTATCATCTCGAGATATTTTCTTACGACCCCCTCCCTTGCTACATGTGATGGGTACAAGTGTTCAGGCCCCCTCCCTTGCTAAATGTGATGAGTGTTCAGGCCAAGGGGCAGTCTTCGCATATGATGCCTTCTCTTCACAGTACTTAATATCATCATATACCTAAAAGGAGTAACAGCTACTGTTATGTTGCTTGAAAATGCCATCATGAGTTAGTCTACAAGAAAAGTACATGTCAAACTAGGAAGAAAATGTTAGAAAAATAGACAGAAACGAGCGACTGGCTTTGCCGTAAACAGAATTACTTTCCTTAAGGAAATTTGCCCCTACTATGTTTACTACCGGGTTTGCAGCAATTCCCTTCAGGAAATACAATGCCAAACTGAATTCCCTTATAGCAAATACAAGGAAATTCCCCAAGAACGTTTAGAGAACTTTTTGCTTTGATAGATAAAATTAGAAAGTTAGTTTTCATGTATATGCCTGATATCTGAATCCTATAAAACTATTAATTTATAGGATTTAGATACCTTAAACGAATTGTCATGATCCTTAGAAAAATACCCTTTAATGAAAGGTACCTTTCTATGTAAATGGACACTTCTTGAATAAAACCTCTTCTAAGAGTTGCATTCGGCTTGAAGCAACTCTCTGCAATTAACTACCAAAAAATTATAACGAAATTAATTAATATTAATTTCATTACCCAAGTAGGCCCAAGTGCCCAAATGCCCAATCTTTGACTATTAAATATAATATTACTAATATAATAGTCAACAAGACCAATTCATTTTGAAATTATGAAATTTCCCTCCATAATTTCCCTCCATCTAAATCTATTTGATTTGATATGAGAGTATTTATAAATCTTTCAACTCTCCTCTAACTTTCCAAAGTGGGAACTTCATCACTAACTATTCCAACAATCCCCCACTTAGTTAGTGATGAATCAGAAATCAAAACAATCTAAGATTTATGCATAAAATAGGTGTATTTCGACTTAAACCTATCATTAGTATAATTATTTCAAGACCTTGTTGAAATTGATGGTAATTACAAAAATTTAAACCACAATTCCTATTTAACAAGATTGGAAATAACTATACACACAAATCTTGCCTATTTCTCATAAAACGTTCACCGTGAGCTTTAGCACCATATCATGGCCTTGTGCTACCTCCTGATTCATGAACACTTACAAAAGTTTTAATCTCAAACCTTTGATAGAAGCAGCACCACTTCTTGTGTTCACATAGTTGAAGCTTACTTTGAAGTCATATGTTTAAACTTCCTTGTTCTTTTACCGAACAAAGTTACTTCATTAAGAAAATTATTATTCAACCTCCCCTTCTCTTAAGTCCTTATTCAATTTCCAGAACTTGCTACCAGCCAAATGATGATTTTTTATTACCTATTAAACCTCTAGAATTGCTTAGCAATAAGAAAGGTTAGGTTACCATCACCACTTGACAACTTTAGAATGGTTTTAGACCCATAGCACTGGTAGTGCTTTTGATCATGTCTCTTGAGAGTCCTTTAGTTAAAGGATTAGCAAGATTATTTCCAAATTTTACATAGACAACTGTTATAATTTCATCAAAAATTAGTTGCCTTACATACTCATGTCTTAAAGCAATATGTCTAGACTTACCATTATAAACCTTGTTAAATGCCCTAGACATAGTTGCTTCACTGTCACAGTGCAAGGAGATGGTTGGCATTGGTCGCGACCATAATTCTATATCTAGTAACAAATTTCTCAGCCATTCTGCCTCTTTGCCTGCTGCTGCTAGAGTTACAAATTCAGACTCTATAGTTGAATGAGTAATACACGTCTGTTTCTTAGAAGCCCATGAGATAGCTCGTCCACCTAGTTTAAAAATCCAACCAGATGTTGATTTATTGTCGTTTACACTAGTTATCCAACTAGCGTCACAATAACCTTCAAGTACCGAAGGAAACTTGTTATAAAACAAACCAAAGAACTTCGTTCTTTTGAGATATCCTAGTACTCGTCCAATTGCTTTCCAATGATCTGCACTAGGATTATGAATATACCTAGAAAGTTTGCATATAGCAAAGGCAATATCTGGTCTAGTACAATGCATGGCATACATTAGACTATCAATTGCACTAGCATAGTCTAACTGACTAATAGAACTTCCTGAATTTTCTATTAACTTATTAGAAACATCATATGGGGTATTTGCTTCTTTTATGTCCAAATGATTAAATTTGGACAAAACCTTGTCAATATAGTGAGATTGACATAACGCATAACCCCTACTATGCTTCTTTATTTTGATACCTATGATAGTATCAACTTCTCCCAAGTCTTTCATTTTGAATTGAGAAGATAAGTATTTCTTTGTTTCATTTACTCCTTGCATATTCGTCCCTATGATTAACATGTCATCTACATAGAGACATATTATGACACCATAGTCCTTGGTAAATTTAGAGTAAACACATTTATCTACTTCATTGTGCTTAAAGCCATTTGATAAAAGCACATTATAAATTTCTCATGCCACTGTTTTGGAACTTGCTTTAAACCATACAAGGATTTAATTAATTTGCAAACTTTCTTTTCATTTCCAGGACGTACAAACCCTTCGAGTTGATCCATATATACTTCCTCGTCTAGATCACCATTTAAAAATGCTGTTTTAACATCCATTTGATGAATGTGTAAACCATATATAGATGCTAGGGCAAACAAAACTCTTATAGAAGCAATCCTGGCTACAGGAGCATATGTGTCAAAATAATCAATTCCTTCTTTTTTTTTTTAAAACCTTTTGCTACAAGTCTTGCTTTGAAGGTTTGTAAAGAACCATCGGTGTTACGTTTTCTTTTAAAAACCCACTTACACCCTATAGGTTTACAACCTGGGGTTAAGTCACATAACACGCATGTGCCATTTGACATAAGGGAATCCATTTCATCACCAATTGCTTCCTTCCAAAAGGCTGACTCTCTTGAAGCTAATTCTTCTTTATAAGTTTTAGGATCTGTGAGGCCCTCGAAAAATACCGATTTTATTTAAAAATGTCAAATATTTTTTATAATATTTTTATTCATTTAAAAATGAGTGAATATATGTTTAAAGTGATTATTTTCCAATTTAGAGAATTTTATACGAATTGTTTGCCGGTGTGTGGTTTTGGCCAAAAAATTAGCGTTAAAAATTATTCTGACGCGTGAATAGTGACTTGGACTTGAAATCGAGCATATGCAGTGATATTTTGAAAATATTATTATGGTGAGACAGTGTCGGGATGAAAGAAACCAATGTAAGTTAGACTATCGCGTGTGACGCGACATAAAGTGCCAAAAGTACCTTTTTCCCTTAAAATATGGAAGTGCACTTTTTGGGCCATAAAGCCTTGACTTCTTGCACCCTTATACTTCATTTTTAGCTGAAACCTTGGGGAGTTAGAGAGAGAGGCTGCCAAGAGAGAGAAGGGAGAGAAAGAGAGAAATAAGAGCTAGTTTCTTTCACTTCTTCTTCCTTGTTTCTTTCCAAGCTTTAAACCACCATTGAAGCCATCCTTTCCACCATTCCTTGCAGCCGAAGGAGAGAGGAGAAAGTGAAGGCTGGTCCAATTTCTTGGAGGAGAAAGAGAGGTAAGTTTGTAGTTTGATATTCCATTTTCTTTCTTCCCCAAGCAACTTGAACCTATAAAACTTGATTTATGGGTTGTGGGCTTGATTTCTTTCCTTCCATGGCAGCTGAACCAAGGAGAGAGGAGAGAGAGAGTGAGGTCCGAAAATTTTGAAGGAAAAAGAGAGAGAAGAAAAGCTAGGTGGTGATTTTAAGCTTGAGATCGAGCTTGGGGTTGGAAATTGTTGTCGCGACTCGAAGATCTTGGGCTAGGATTGAAGTTCTTGGAAGCCATCAAGCTTGGAAGCAACCTTTTTGAAGAAGAGCTCGAGAGATCTCGTTAGATCTTGCCGGATCTTGTTGGATCTTGATAGATCCGGAGGTATAAGCTTTGAAACTTGTAGATCTAGTTTTATTAGTGTTAAGTAGTTCAGATCTGTGATTGATATTGATATAATGATTTCATTTGAAAAGATGATGTTGGGCTCTTGAATTCCCAACCTAAGTAGCGGACTTGATGTGGCCTCTAGGTAGCGGACTTGAGGATCTGATTGTGGCTTTGTATGATATTTGTGAAATTTATCATGATGTGGTTAGTGAGTAGGGTTTTGTTGTTGGAAATTATGATAGAAAAATGTATGAGATGCCAAATCCATGCTTGGTGATTTTAACGGTTGATTTCGAAATCATGTGATTGTTCTTAGTGAATGTTTGCCTAAGAAACTACATGTCACGTTCAATCGTGAGTGTATGACTTTTAAAAGATAAAAGTGAAGCTTCTTGTGAGTTTTCGAATGAAAAATGTCATTTAAATGAATTTGAGGGATTTACCGTATTGTGACCAAATCTTATGATTTAAAAATAAAGATATGGTTTGAAGTGTTTTAAAGTTATATTAAAGTACTATCAAATAGTGAAAGTTGAGTTTGTGTTAAAAGTGATTTTGAGGTGATAAACCTCACTTAAGTGTTTTAGTAAAGAAAATGTGAAAATAGTGCTTGGAGAGTACATCGGAGGTGTGTCATATTTGAAATGATTAAGTGATTTTCAAAGAGGTATTGGAAATACAATATCATATGAAGTGAAAATCTTTCCTCGAGGGGATTTTGGGAAAAAATGTTGATTGAAACAAAAAAAAAAGTGAAAATGAATTGTTTTGGTGAATGAGAGATGAAGTGAATCACAACCATTGTTTTAAATTGTTTTAGGAAATGCACAAGGAAGTGATTTTGACCCCTATGTGGAAGCCGAACCTTATTATTTCGGTGAGTTTCCATGCTTGTTATGTGTTTAAGTGATATGATTGCAATTGTGATTAATGTAGAGATTGTCCAGTGAAACATGGTTTTGAACCCTCAGATGAGGTAGTGTGTACTTTATCGCACTTACCTTCATCTGAGTGAAAACAATTATGAAAAGTGCTTTGTAGCGAACGAAATTGAAAGTGTAGTGAAGTGATTGATTGTTACAGTGTTATATAGTTAATGCATGTGTTTGAAAAGGTCAGGAAATACTTGAGACCTATCGGTGAACCCTTCGACTCGATGCAAGGGCTAGGCCTAGGTCGAGGAGAAAGGGAAGAGCCATAGGGTTATTTAAAAGTCACAAAGCCCAGTGACTCAGACCAGTGCTATATGCTGGAGACTTGGTTCTTGAACCTGTCTCCAAAAGAGCATCAAACCAGTGTTATTGACCAGTGATATATGCTCGAGATTTGGTTCTTGAACCTGTCTCCAAAAGAGCATCAAACTAGTGATATATATATACAAGTGAAGTGAAGTGAAATGATGTGTACTCGAGACTTGGTAGCGGACTTGTCTCGGAAATGAATACAATGTACACAATCAAAGTGAAGTGAAAAGTGCTTGTAGTGCAGGCCAGGTGGGGGTTACGGAGGAGTAAGGTGTAAGAGAATGTCTACATGGTCAATTGTGACAGTTGACGGAGTGTCAACTACTTGGTTCGTGGACAAGTTTCGTGGAACTTGGCCCCTGAGGGCCCCTGTATCCAACATTGTATTGTTAATTGCTTTCTTATCTGTTTAAATTCCCAAGTGTACTTGTAAAGTGAATTTATTTATGTGTTAAGTGCCTTGCATGTTTTTGGGAACTCACGGGCTTTTTAGCTCAACCTTTCAAATTTGTTTTCCTTAGCAGGGAATGAGCAACCGAGTGGTGGAGCCAACCCTTAGAATTAGGGTTTTGCTTATGTTGACGTTTCGAGAACTTTGAATTGTGATCATTGAAGGCTTTTGTATTTTGATTCATGAATATTTGGATGGATAGTCTTGTACTTTGGGTTTTGTAATTTGAAGTTATAAATTTGTAGAGCATTGTTCTATATATTGTGTTCGAAGTTTTAGTTTGATAAGCACCTGATTGTTTAACTGAGTGAGTCCTGGCGAGAGCTGGACAGGTGGTCCGCTAACCCCTCTGGCTCGCCTTAGGGGAAGGTGGGGCTGTCACAGGATCCTCTTCAAAATGTAAAAGTATGGGTATTTTATAAAATACCTCATTTCTACTACCTTCAACCAAGAAAACTATTGATAGTGAAGAAATAAAATTTGGTCCAAAATTCTTCTCTTTTCGTGCTCTCTTACTCCTCCTAGGTTCATTAGGAGTTTCATCTGTTTTTCGTTTATTATTGATTGAAGAATTAAGATCCATAGTAGTTTTTTGTGATAATGTAGAACGTGTTTCAGAAGTTGGATCCTTTAGAAAACTTGTTTCTAAGAATTCAACATCTCCAAACTCTACTATTACATTTGAGTCTAAATCCAACAATCTATATGCTTTTGAACTTTCAGCATATCCCACAAAAACACTTTTAAATGCTTTTGGCCCGAATTTTGTTCTTTTAGGGTCTACAACTCTATAATAAACTAAACAACCCCATACCCTCAAATAGTTTAAGTTGGGTTTATGCCCTTTCCATAATTCATATGGAGAAACCTTAAACTTCTTTGAGGGTATTCGATTATGTACATGACAAGCTTCTCCCCAAAGATTAAATGGTAGACTAGCATGCATGAGCATAGCATTTACCATATCAACCAATGTTCTATTTTTCCTTTCACCTAAACCATTTTGTTGAGGAGTGAATGGTGCACTAGTTTGATGGATCAAACCATTTTCTTCACAAAAACTAGAAAATTCATTTGGAAAATATTCGCCTCCTCGATCACTTCGTAGGATTTTAATTTTCCTTTCCAATTGATTTTCGACTAAGGCCTTAAAACTTTAAACATATCAAATGCTTGATCTTTAGATCTCATTAAATAGACATATGTAAATCTAGAATGATCATCTATAAAAGTTATGAAACATCTATTTCCACCCCTTGTTAAATGACCATTCAATTCGCATATATCAGAATGTATAATTTCAAGCAACTTAGAAAACCTTACATTCTTTGGAAAAGGTTTCTTTGTCATTTTTGCTTGTATACACGTTTCACATTTTCCAAAATTGTTGTTTGAACAAGAAATTAATCCATGTTTTGACATGAACTTAATACTCTTAAAGTTAACATGTGACAAACGTGTATGCCATAGATCAATAGAAGACTCAATCAAATAAGTAGAACTAATAACTTTATTAATATTCAGTTTGAACATGCCAATACATGCATATCCTTGGCCAAAAAATACATTATTTTTGGAAAGAATAACTTTTTCTGCCTCTATGACAACCTTCAGTCCTTCGCTACAAAGAACACTTGCAGAAATCAGATTCTTCCTGATATCAGGAACATGATAAACATCGGTTAATGCCAACATTTTGCCAGAAGTAAACTCCAAATCAACAATTCTTTTTCCTAGCACTTTGGATGTGTTGTCATTTCCCATTAACACAATCTCATCCTTGGCAGCAACTTGATAAATTTTGAACAGATTCCTATCATTGCAAACATGAACAGTTGCACCCGAATCATACCACCAATCAAAAGATTGGCTCTTTGTCAAGTTGCATGCAGTCACTACGTTGATGGAAAGCCTTCCAATCATAGCAACAATTTCTGCCGTATTGAGTGAAGAATCTTCAACAGCATTTGCCTTCTTTTGACTAGCACCTGCTTCAGTTTTTAACCTCTTGTAGAACTTGCATTCTTTCTTAAAATGCCCTTTTGTTGCATAGAAGAAACATGACTTGTCCTTCTTATTGTTAGTATAATTTCCAGAAGACATATCACCATGCTTTCTCTTATTGCCAGAATTGTGTCCATTCTTTCTAGATTTTTCCTTAGTACTAGACTCAATATTGTTCACCTTAGTAGTAGAATCATTAGTACCCTTAGGACCAGATTCATTAGTACCAGATTCCAAAGCAAATTTATTCTCACAAATGCGAGTTTCCTTTTCAATTCTGATATGTTTTGTAAGTTGATCTATGGTGAAATTTTCAGAAGTATGTAATAACTTCTTTCTATAGTCATTCCAAGTGGATGGTAATTTTGCAATCACAGCACCCACTTGAAGTTGATCACACAATTCAATGCTTAAATCCTTGAGTCTAGATACTACCAGAAGTAATTCATCCACTTGATGCATAACAAACTTGTTGTTCAACATTTGAAACTCAAAGAACTTCATAGTTAGAAATCTATCCGTACCTTGTTTTTTAGACATGTATTTATTCTCCAAGTCCTTCTAGATTTCTTGTGGCGACTTGAGTGAACGAAACAAGTCATACAGTCGATCTGACAATGCATTTAGGATGAACCCTCTGCAAAGAACTTCATCTTCTTCACGCTTCTTGCGATTTGCCTTAACCTCATCAGATTCGTCATCAGACGGTTCAGGAATTTTTGGCAGATTATTAGACAAGAGATAGGCAACACCCAACTCCAAGAGAAGAAACAACAACTTGTCTTTCCAGTGAGTGAAATTTGTGCCATCAAAACGATCCAACTTGATCATATCAGACTTGAAAAACTTGTTTAGAACACTGTCCGAACTAGTGCCCTCCATGGTCTCAAAATTTCCTTAAGATTGTTAGAAAAATAGATAGAAATGAGCGACTGGTTTTGCTGTAAATAGAATCACTTTCCTTAGGAAATTTGCCCCCACTATGTTTGCTACCGGGTTTGCAGCAATTCCCTCCAGGAAATACAAAGCCAAACTGAATTCCCTTATAGCAAATACAAGGAAATTCCCCAAGAGCGTTTAGAGAACTTTTTGCTTTGATAGATAAAATTAGAAAGTTAGTTTTCATGTATATGCCTGATATCTGAATCTACTAATTTATAGGATTCAGATACCTTAAACGAATTGTCATGATCCTTAGAAAAATACCCTTTAATGAAAAGGCACTTTTTTATGTAAATGGTCACTTCTTGAATAAAACCTCTTCTAAGAGTTGCATTTGGATTGAAGCAACTCTTTGTAATTAACTGCCAAAACATTATAACGAAATTAATTAATATTAATTTCATTACCCAAGTAGGCCCAAGTGCCCAAATGCCCAATCTTTGACTATTAAATATAATATTACTAATATAATAGTCAACAAGACCAATTCATTTTGAAATTATGGAATTTCCCTCCATCTAAATCTATTTGATTTGATATGAGAGTATCTATAAACCTTTCAACTCTCCTCTAACTTTCCAATGTGGGAACTTCATCACTAACTAATCCAACAGAAAAAATGTCCCATGACCAAAAAGCAACCATAGTTCACTTGTACTAGTTATCATAGTAAAACTATCTTCTAATTCTCCCAGTGCACAATAAAAGACACAGAGACCAAATAAAGAATGTCCACCAATCTTGTTAAAACCTGCCTTTCTTCATGGCAGAGGGCCATGACAATCCATGTACAAGCAGAAAATTTCTATCATTTTTAAGATTCTATTTTATTAATACACTGGACAACACATGTTCTTTGACTATGTGAGACCTCCTGGTAGATTAGTAAGCTGGTAAATTTGGTTTGGGCAAAGAAGCAGTACCACGGTGTGGATTCATTGTGTGGATGTTAAGTCTTAGAAAGCTGAATGCCGAGGATAGACTAAAAAGGGGGGTATAAAATTGGATAGTAAGTTACGCGAGTTATGTCAAGGGCAACTAGAAACCTGTGCTTAGCTGCTATAGGGATTCTACCATGGCCGAATGAATTGCAGTGGTTATGTACTCATTGGAAGATGAAATCCTTCGCAGACAAAGTAAGCAGACTGGTCTTTGTTGGGATGGTGTAGAATATTTGGAAGGCTTGTGACCAAGCTCTGCTCAAACACATGCCTGTAGCAAAAGTAAATATCATTGAAGAAATTTTAAACGCTGTACGTGGTATAGTTGCTAGTTGGGGAAAGTTTTCGTTAGTCATAACAAACTAGGATTAGCCATAGAACCTGGACTTCCTCTTACGTGTATTAACTGATTTCAACTTTGTGTAAACCATAGAGCTATTTGATGTAGTAGGATCCTCTATTTTCCTTTGTACAAAATCACTGTTCCTATCAGTACAAAGCTTCAGTTTTGCTCAAAAAAAAAAAAAAATGGACAACAATAAAAATTACCAAAAACATGCATCCCGAATCCCAATATTTTATGCACCTGATAAGAACAAGCATATAGCACACATGAAATAAACAACAGATACACGAAAATAATTTTGAAGTCAAAAGCAAAGGAGAGCACACATGCTGAAGCAAAGAGCAACCAGAACTAAACACAAATTTCATAATCCACACTCCAAACAAGCTTGTAAGGGAGTAAGACCTTTGTCCACATTTAGCATGTAGACCCCCACAATTCACAATAACTCAGGAGTATAATGTATACAGCCTCAGATTAACTCGAAACTCCACACCACAACATGAAAGCGGCTTCATGAAGTAAAACAATATTTTCATAATGATGAGAACTACCAACCTGAATTCCACTATAAAAATCTCCGATCAATGAGACCTAGCCTGAATTGTTAACCATATTTCAAGCAACCAAAAGAAGCACGAAAACAAATTAAACACAAAATGCCTAGCATAATTCCAATAACATAAATTTTTAACCAACTTAATTTGAAATTAGACTAGAGCCCAAAATACAAAAAATCACGGAAAAAAAATGAGATATGCATTGTTCCCAACCAATTGCTTGATCCAAACTTAAATTGGCTGCAAAAATAGTGATGTACTGATAGTGTTTAGCTTATCCAGTGCACAATCTATATGCGATTAACTACTAACTACTTACTCCCCATGCCATTAACTAGTAGCTACTTACTCCCCATTACCACTATTATTTATGTATTCAGAGTAAGTTTTTAATTTACTTTTCATTCATTCTATTCTATTCACTTTTATTCAATGGTTAGTTTTCACTGTTAATGTGTGTTGCATGGACTATAAAGCATATTTTATCACAAAATTATATTATTGAAACACATATAAGCAAAATCATGTTTGTTTTCTAATATTATTAAGTACATAGTGCATATTTTTTTGTGATTTTTTTTTATTAAAATTGGAATTTACCCTTGATGATCCATAAATGGGTAAGTGGGCGTATGAAAACCCATGGGAAACTCTTATGTCAAAATTGGAAATTGAACATTTCTTGAGATTATATAATGGTTAATAATTACCATTTAATTAGTAAGCATCACTAAAGAAAGGGCTTCTCTGTAGTAACCAATAGCACAAGTTTTTTTTTTTTTTTAAGAAATACAAAGTTACTATAATCTAACACTTTATTCACTAATCATGATGGAAGTAAGACTTTAAGGAAGCTCAAATGATTAAGAAAGAATAAGAAGATATAATCTATAGAATACAAGTATAAAATTTACTAATCATCCAGATTAGTAAGAATTAATTCCTAAAACTAGTCAATGATTCAAAGAAAACTAACCATGATGAAATTCGACTCTATCAAAACTCTATTTGTAAGTTATTATGAGAGGGTAAATTAAGTTTCTTAATTTTCTCAAGGAAAGATGGCAAAGAAGGGATTACCATGCAGGAGGTTTGTATTTGGCAAAATCGATGGAGTTAAGAACAAAGGGGCAAAATACACTTTTCATCGCCAAATGTTTGAGATGCGAACCAACTTCATTCCTAATGTTCTAGCCAAAATACATTTCATCATCTTAATTTTATAATTTTGACCAATTGAAAACAATTGAAGGATTACTAATCAATTTGGATGGAATGCAGCCGTAGAGAAGACACGACTTCATTAAATACAGCCAATTAAGCAAAATGTGGCCGTAAAAGAAAGAGTTCAATTATCAATAAGCCCCAGATTTTGGTAATATTTCTGTAACTTAATCAATGGCTAAATTAATAATATAACTACTGATGGGGTGTGATGATATTCCGTCCAAATTACTTGATAATCCTTTAATTGAACTCAATTGGTCAAAATTATAGTAAAACTATGAGGATGAAATGAGCTTTGGATGAAATTTTAGAAATGAATTAGTTCGGACTCTAAATATTGGAGATAAATAGTGCATTTTCCCCTGGGGGAAAATTAAATGTTAAGAGGCAAGAAAAGCAAAAGTGAAGTTAGGAATTCTCCTGTACTTGTGACGACCCCACTTCACCCTAGAGCGTACCGTAGGGTATCAGCGGATCGCCTGCCCAACTCTCGTCGGGACTCAGTACAATCCTCAATTCAATAATGAGCAAACAGTTCGAATAACAAGATAACTTTAATATCCATTAGCCCAATAAAACGTTTAAACCTTAAACTTCATTAGATAATCACAACCATCCAGATTTCGGTTACAATTACAAAAGTTCCTTCATTCGGAATTCCTTAAGTACACCCCAAAATACAAGAATTTCAATAAAACACAAGCTCAAAGTCTCCAAACTAGACAACCTAGTGCCACTCTTGAAAGCTCTCGTTCTCAAACTCTGCTAAGGAAAAACAAAATTAGAAGGCATGAGCTAGAAACCCAGTGAGCGATCCTAATCATATGCAATCTCATAGTAGCCGTGAGACAATATATAGCAGTTAAGCACTCAATAGATCAATATAGTTTAGTTTGGAAGCACAGAATGTATAAAACATATAAATGAGAAAACAATCAGTGAAAGGATACAAGGTCCACCGGAAGCAGTTGCAGTCCGTCTTGTCGATCACTCAACCCCTACTCCTCCTTATAACTCCCAGTGATAATACTTGAGTACACCATACAGTGCCCTAAGTTACCAACCTACCCGACCGAATCCGCTTCTGACTCGAATAGGCCAATAACGAAGGGGAAAAGGCCTTGTTCAGCCAATGTGTTAAAGTACACATGGCCTACAGTCATGCACAAGCAATATAGAAAAAGTGGAATAATAAACAATTGAACAGTATAAAGAGAGGTAGGTCGAGTGCGATAAAATACACACTCGCCTAGGAACAAGTATTTAATGCTCATAAGTCAAGTAACATCAAGTATTAATCACATAAGCATGTAATTCACATAACATGCAAGGAACACTCACCGTGATTCAATTTAACGAGCGAGCAAACAAGAATGTTAAACTTCGGTAGTTGGTTCGCCCTCGGCAAAGCCTTGGTCACCTGAACCAAATTTCAACTATTAAACACTAGCCAAACAACTAAAACTCAAAACCTTAACTCAACTACTTAGAATCACCAAAACCTTACTACCACAGTTTCTTGTTCGGACCATATCTATGGCTACACTCATTGGAATTAGGTAAGGTTTATGGCTATGGAAACTAGACTCGGAGTACTACAATTCAGTAGAAGACTTTGTTTTCAAATTCATTAAGTAAGATGAGTTAAAATAAGCTGGAAGATCCAGCAGAGACAAAACCAGGAAATCAGACTGGAAAATCAGCCATTTTTACGACTTCGCTGGTATTGATAGGAAAAGAACTAGCTTGCGAGTCTTATACTGTTAGAAAGCTTGTGAAGTCTAATTTCAAACGCCACTAAAAGAACTCAATTTTGACTCCCGAGGAAGGAATTACAACCAACAGAAGTACAGGGGTTCACCATGACTGACGGCCAAATTTCCTGATTTGAAAAGCTATTTTTGGAACAACATTTGGGTATCTAAATGCCACTAAAAATTACCAAATTTTGTACACTCAAACATCACTAGGTGAGCTACATGTGTACCAAATTTGAGCCAAAAACTTCCACAAGAAGGTAACTTTTTAGATGGCCAAAGTTTGTGAAAAATCTTGGAACAAAGCTGTCAGATTTTCCTTCTTTGATTTGCAAACATTTTGTTCAACTAAATCAGCCCCAAATCACTCAAATTTTGACACAAAAGCTCTAGCAGCATTCCTTTATCAAATGGAAGCAAAATGGTAGCAAAACTTTGTATCAAAATTGTAAGGGCCTCGAAAAATCCCGATTTTATTTTTAAAATGCCAAATATTGTTTATATTGTGTTTATTCATTGAAATATGAGTGAATATATGTTTAAAGTGAATATTTTCCAATTTAGAGAATTTTATACGAATTAATTGCCGATGTGTGGTTTTGGCCAAATTAAGCGTTAAATTTTGTATTGGAGCGTGATTAGTGACTTTAAATTGAAATTGAACATATGTAGTGACATTATGGGAATATTATTATGGTTGGACAGTGTTAGAATGAAATAAAACAGTGTAAGTTAGACTGTCGCTCGCGACGCGACATAAATTGACCAAAAGTTACTTTTTCCCTAAAGGATGGGCACCTTTTTGTCTCTTAAGTCTTGACTTTTGGGGTTCCTTGAGGTTTCATTTTCAGCTGCACATTTTGGAGAAGAGAGAGGGAGAAAATTCTTGTCTTCTTCATTTCTTCTTCCTTACTTCCTTGGAGCTTCAAGCCACCATTGAAGGCCATCATCCTCTTCATTCTTGCAGCCGTGAGAGAGGGAAGAGAGAGGGGCTGGTCCGATTCTTGGGAGAGAAAAAGAGAGGAAAAGAAGAGAAAGAAAGAGAGCTTGTGGTGTGTTGTTCTTGTTCTTGGAGTTTTTGTGGGAAATCACCAACAAAGCTAGTGGATCAAGGGCAAAGGTAGAAGCTTGTAGAGTTTGCTAGGATTGGAAGCATTCTTGGGAAGAGAAGCTCACAAGATCTTCTTTGATCTTGTTGGATCTTGATAGATCCGGATGTATAAGATTCAAAACTACTAGATATAGCTTTATTAGTGTTAAATATCTTAGATCCATGGTTTACTTTGGTAGAAATGATTACATCTGAAATGATGAAGTTGGGCTCTTGAAATCCCAACCTAGGTAGCAGACTTGAGGTGGATTTTAGGTAGCGGACTTGAGGACCTGATTGTGGATTTGTATGATATTCGTGAAAATAGTCTTGATATGGCTTGAAAGTAGGGTTTTGTTGTTGGAAATTTTGGAAGAAAAATGTATGAGATGGCCGAACCCATGCTTGGTGATTTTAATGTTTGATTTCGAAATTTTGTGAATTTTTTTCTTGAAGAGATTTTGCCTAAGAATATATGTGTTATGTTCATCTACGAGTGTATATTTGAGTAGAGTGAGCACTTGAATTTTAAATGATGAAAAGTGAAGCTTCTTATAAACTTTTGGATAAAAAGTGTTGAATTGAAAGACTCGAGAGTTTTTACAATAATGTGGTTAATTTCTATGAATTTTGAATATAAAGACTTGATGAGAATCGTTTAAACTTGTGTTAAAACTTTGAATAAAAACATGTGTTGTATATTTATGAAACGAGTGATTTTTGAGGTATGAAACCTCACATAAATTCTGTAATAAAAAGGATTTGAAAAGTAATGGTTTGGGAGTACATCGGTGGCGTGTTATATTTGAAATGATATAATGATCTTCAAAAGATTCATTTGAAATGTTGTATCATGTGAAATGAAAGCTTTTCCTTGAGGGAATTTTGGGAAAAATATTGATTGAAACTAAGAAATGAAAGTGAAATATTTTAGTTAATGAGTGAAGGAGTGAATCTCAACTATTGTTTTTAAATTGTTTTAGGGGGTGTACGAGGAAGTAAATTTGATCCTTACGTGGAAGCCGAACCCTACTATTTCGGTGAGTTTATGTGAAAAAAGTGAAACATGGTTTTTGAACCCTCCGATGGGGTGGTGTGTACTTTATCGCACCTACCCCATTTGAGTGAAAATGATCGTGAAAGTGAAGTGTAATGATTGATTGTAAAAGTGTTATACAGTGACTTGCATGTGTATGCGAAAGGTTAGGAAATTCCTGAGGCCTATCGGTGAGCCCTTCGACTCGAACTGTAGGTTAGGCCTAGGTCAAGAAGAAAGGGACGAGCCATAGTGTTAATCAAGTGATATATATATATGCTCGAGACTTGGTTTATGGACTTGTCTCCGATAACAGCATTAAATCAGTGAAATGAATTGTACTTTGGACTTGGCGTAAGGACTTATCCCTATTACTGGAGAGTACACAAAACCAAGTGAAGTGAAGTGTTATAAAGTGATAAGTGCTTGGAGTGCGGGCCCGGTGGGGGTTTTGGGGGAGTGAGGGATAAGTGATGGTCTACATGGTTAATTGTGAAAGTTGACGGAGTGTCAACTACTCGGTTCGTGGACAAGCTTCGTGGAACTTGGCCCCTGAGGGCCCCTGTATCCAACACTATCTTGTTAACTGCTTTCCTATCTATTTAAATTTCAAGTGTTATATGTGAAGTGAATTTCTTTATGTGTTAAGTGATTTGCATGTTTTGAGAACTCACGGGTTTTTTAACTCACCCTTTCCTATTTGTTTTCCTTAACAGGAAATGAGTACCCAAGTGGAGAAGCCAACCCTTAGAATTAGGGTTTACTTATGTTGAATGTTTTGAAAACTTTGGATTATGGTTATTGAAAGCCTTTGTAATATGAAACTTGATTGTATGGATGGAGGATTTATGTACTCTGAGTTTGTAATTTGAAGTTATGGATTTGTAAGGTATTATTCCTTTTATATCATGTTCGGAGTTTTAGTTGATAAGTTATATGATGCTTGAGTGAATGAGTCCTGACGAGAACTGAGCAGGCGGCCAATGATACTCTAGGGTACGCCCTAGGGAGAGGTGGGTCGTCACAAAAATGCTTCAAAACAGAGCAGTAGTTCGCAAAGTGCAAAGAGGTAAAATTTCTTCAGTTTTGTGTAGCATTCTTTGAAAAATCATAACTTGAGTTCTATAAGTCCAAGAATTACGAATCTTATACCGTTGGAAAAAAGACCCAGTGAACTAAAACTCTTCAAGAGACACTTATACAAGATTCAAATCGAAAACCAGTCAAATGTCAATTTAAATTCGCTGCTACAGTAAAAACAGGACATAACAGTCTTGATTTTTGATCAATTTTGAAAATTCACCAAATTTCACAAAAATCGAAGTAGCCCTTGAAATTTATACACTGGAAGAAATTGGATTCTAGTTTCAAATGCAATAAAAGGAACTCAATTTGGGTCTTCCTACACCAAGTTACAACAGTTTTAAAAAGGCTGTTTCACCAACCCTATCACATGAAAATTCTTGATTTTTAATCTTTCTTTCTCATCCATTTTGCAACATCAAACAAAGCTATTTTTACATGAAATTTCTCACATACTTAGGCCATCATGTGAACATCAAAAATCAGTAAGTAATACATGGATTCATTGAGCTAAAAATTGAAGAAATGAAGTGCAAGAAAGCCGGTCTCAAGCTCTCTCTCTCTCTCTCTGTTCCTCTCTTTCCTTTCCCTCTCTCATTTTTGCCAACAAAACTTCACATAAAACACCTCACACACACATTAAGTCATCAACAACCCCAAGTTCATACATGGTGGGATTTCATAGAGCTCGCTTCCATCAATCAACAATACAATCCATCACAAAGAGCTACAAGCTCTCTTAAACACGAAAATGAAACAAAAGAGCAAGGGTTTTGATGTTTAGCAACTTACCTCAACCCAAACAAGAAGCTTAGATACTAGTGGATGAAATAGCTCACAAAACCCTCAATCTCTATGCTCCACAACCGGCTGCCCTCTCTCTCTAAGGTGGTCCGAAGCTTCACCAAGAAAACTAACAAATTCCCAAAGCTCCTTGGTTGTTTCAATTGTGGATTTAATGGAGTTTGAAGATGGAATTTTTGGAGACAAAATGAAAGGAAAAAGAAGAGGAAGAGGTCAGCCAAGCTTGGAGAAAAAAGGAAGAGGATGAATAGTGTTTGAACTTTGGGGCTTTTATGGGGAAAATGGAAGAAAACGAAGGAAAGGCTATCGATTTGACATAAAGCCTCTATTTGTCATGTCGAGGTGAAATCACACGACATGAAACTACGATCTCGGTTTTCTCTCATTTATATATTCCAAATACATGTTCTAACATTCAAACGTCTAGTGGTTGACTCTAGACCCGAATGCGAAATTTAAACATTCAATTCATTTAATCAAGGACATTATTTAAACGTGCTCTATCCATTTTAAAACTTTCGTGCCGTTACAATTGATATACGAAAATCAAATAATTCAAACTAAAATAATAAAATAGTTTTATGAAAATATAGAATTTTGCAAATTTATAAATTAAATGGATGGTACAGGGCCTCACAGTACTAGCAATAAGTGCAGCAAGGTGAGAAACTTCTTCATTGTATTGACAAAATTTATACATATATGTACTTAAACTACTTCTGATTTCACTGTATATTTCAAATATTATAATGGATTTTCATGTCTTATTAGTACATACAGGTGATTAGTTGAGTTGCTTTTCAGTCAAACTTGCATACAAATTTTTAAACTAGTAATCAACTTTTACTTATTTGTACATTCTAACTCATGCTTAAATTTGTTGAAGCAAATATGCAAACTTATAGATTGAAAGAGTCGAGTGTAAGCACAATGGACATGTTTTTGTGGCAATATGGATTCATGAGGTTATTAAAATGAATTATAAACATAAGGGGGTTGAAGAAAAGTTAAAACAACCATTACAGACCGCAAGAAAGGAACTCCCAAAAAATAAAAGAACAAGAGGGGTATGGCTATGAAGATCAAAAATTTGACTCAGAAGTCTGTTTCATCTGGTAACTTGTTAGCCTGATCATGTAGAGCAATTTTCTAACAAAACAAAATGATGTAAGTGTAAATCAACAATTAGATTCATAATGTATGGGATCTTAGAAGTTATATTAATTTAATATATTTTTTTAATTTCTTGAGTAGTGAGAGGTGAGATTTAAGAAGTGGAGAGGGAGAGGGAGGAGGAGGATTTGAACTAAATATTTTTAATCCCTGAAATCTCAATCTTAAACATTAAATCCATGCTTCTCTGATCGTTAAATGCCCACTTGTTGCATGGTCGTTTAAATAACTTAACAGTAAGAAAATAACTATTTCTAGACAGAAAGCATTAAACCATTGGAAAGAGTGATAAAGCCAAGATAATTTTCAGTGCAGGCACAAATAACATGAAATTCTTTGAATTTGTAACAGGAATTTAAAAAAAAAATTATTCTCGTAACAAGAACAAGCAATATATATGTGTTAGCCAAGCTCTTGCTTTTTATATGACAGGCAATAGTTTGATGCGGCTGACGTACATTATTTTGATAAGTTTGTTTAAGTATGGAAGAAAATTTTAGTTGAAAATCCTGTGATTGATGCAGGAGAAAAATTGATAAAGGTATAGCAGAGCCACAGCCACTTGAGTGAAGCCTGATTAATTTCTGTGGATGTTGACAGGTATATTGTTTTTCTAATCTTATATTTGTATTGAACTCCTAAATTATCCCACACATTTTATTGGTTAACACTATAGTTCATGGCACAACATATGTGTGCAATGACTAATCCTTTTTTGTTTTTTGAAAATAAAATCTTTATTAAGTTTGAGTGTTTTTTTTTAGTTTGAAACTGATTAATTTTATTAGTTGACTATTGAATAATTAAAAGCCTCAAGAATAGGAAGCTTTTTAAAAGAAACAATAAGGTGAGAAACAACAAACCATTAATTACTTGGGGGTAAATTAGGCAACACAAAAAAGTGACAGAATGTTGAACACCAAAACTATCATTCATGCTTTATTAATACGAAGGCTAGTGGGAAAGGCACAACCTACGGTTTAGAGGTGCATTGTTTAACAAAAAAAAAAAAAAAAGTAGAAGTTGTTATGATATTCAATACTCAAAGATAACCTGTATATAAATATAGTATTCTGGAATGGATTTTTAGTGAAGAACCCCTAGATGGTTTCCAAATCTTCTCTACTTTTTTTAGGATTTTTTATTTATTTCAATACATAAATTCAAATAAAAATTTTGAAACAGTGATTTATAACTAATCCTATGACAATTAGAATTCAAAATTTAAAACTTTCCCACTTCAAATGAATGCTTAATAAATTATTTATAGTCTTTTTTCAGAGTTTAACCCCTTCTTCCTTCCATAATTAGAAAATAAATTTGGATAATTTGATTGGTCCCATATTAAAATCATTCATCCTATTATAACTTTATCACTTTAACCCATTTTACTCCTTGACTAATAAAGATTGATTTACCAAATCTGAGGAATAATGTGATTAGTCCCATTTTTTAATCATTTAAATAGTGGCATCTCTAGCAGTTTCTTTTTGGGTATAGATATATAGATTTATCAAATATTCTGATGACATATCCTATTATAACCATTCTTTAGTCATTTAATCTATTACAACTAAATCAATTTTTCAGCCTTAAACTTATCTTATTAGTCAATTATTCCAACAAATGAAATAAACATTCTAACATACAACGTCATCTAGATAAATTTTGACATACATAAAACCCCATTTGGATAATTTTTCATATAACACATACATTAAAAAGTGCATATAAAAGAATTTTTATGAATTTTAAATTAATAAAGGGGCAAGTTATATGCAATTACTTTTTGCTAATGATTATAATTCTAAGTTTTTATTTGACCAAAACACTTAAAAGGTGAGGTAACGAATCCTAAATAATAAAAGGAGTAGAAAGATAGGAGTATAGGGTTGGGGAGGAAAAAAGTGAGCTAACGAATCCTAAATAGTAAAAGGAGTACAAAGATAGAAGTATAGCGTTGGGGAGGGTAAAGTCAAGAAAGCTATAGCTGTGGATTAGGATAAAACTATTGAAATGTGTGATTTATATGGGTTAAATAATATAGTTTTATATGGTTTTGGTTATCTTACCATTTACAATCCACTACAAAATTTTATTTATTTTTTCTCCCATATTCTTTGAGCAACAAAATAAAATATCATTGTAATCAGCAAAAATAAAAATATATTACGTTAATAGATAAATTCTTACCTAAAAAATAAAAAAAATTACACAGAAGAACCAATAGTGGTGATCATAAGGAGTTTTAAATTTTGTCACTCTACAAGAATCTAAAAATAGTTTAGGTGTGAATCCAATAAATCAATTTATACCCAAGGAGTTAATTAAAACTTGGTGGAAGGGAAGAAGGTAGTGGGATGAAATTTAACAAAAATTGAAAGAATTAAAGTTAAAGAATGGGAAAGAATATTAAATATGCCTTTGCAAAAAATAGAATATAATTATTGAATTGATAGTGATTTAAATTTAGAATAAATCTTTCCTATACAGACAGTGTATACACTATCACCGTTGGATCCATGACACATGTGCAAAAGTTGGATTTCAAAATTCAAATTTTGTATAGTTGTCATTCATCCAATGGTGAAAATGTATACACTATCAGTGTAGGAAGGATTAGTTCTTAAATTTACTTACCAATGATTGAATTTCAATCTATGACTAATTTAATTAGCTCCAAATAGTGGTCCCAATCTATCCATTTAATAGCATCTAATTAATGAGTTTAATTGGGTTACCCATTTGAACCTAATTAAATTGCATACCTAAACTCATTTATTGAAAAACAAGTTGAAAAGTTGGTATTATTTACAACTATAAATGGGTGGAAAGAGTAGTAGGATAGGAGGTAAATGTGTTGTGAAATTGGGATGAGATTGCACAATTTGGTAGACACAGGGTAGGATGAAGAGAAAGTAGAGTTTGTGGAAGGGAGAAGAGGAAGTTTGGATTAAGAACATACGGAAGAGGGTGAAGGGAAGGTAGAGTTTGTAGGAGAGAGAAGACTTGGAAGGATGTGGGAAGTTTGGATTAAGAAAATGAGGAAGAGGATAATGAGAAGTAGGGGAATGTCGAGGGGAAGTGGCGTAAAGGAGAAGAACATGGAAGGAAGGAAAAATAATGTTGTGTTTGGTGTGCTTTTGGCATTTCTTTATGTATTTTTATGATTTTTGTCCATATTTTTTAATGTACCTTAAGATTTTAGGCAAATACAATATAAATTAGATACTAAACTAGCACTCTTTTGATTTCTTTAACCATTTTTCCATGTAAATAATATGAATATTTTATTTATTATTGTTATCATATTAAACGGAAATCTATGCATAGCACAAGTCAAAATATTAGTATCATAAGTTAATAGAAAAGGATAGCAGAAGTTTGGATTATTACATGTACTGTGGTGGGTTTGAAATGAAACCAATCTCGTATATGTATTTGAGTAAAAGCATATGGATTTAAGGGGTAAATTTGTTAGTTTCATCTTAGGTATCTGGGATCATGCTTTTAGTGAGACAATAATACCTAGGAATGTTTCGTACGATCCCCATCCCCCATCCCCATCCCTGCAGGATCTGAGATGACTTTGTCTTAGGTACACTAATACTGGTTTAGACCGTAACCAAGATAATATTGCCATAGCACATTAACATTAAGTACGCTTTGAAAAGTTTTTTATCCTCCCTTCCATCTGCCAGCTAAATTTATTTCACAATTAGATAGAATGGCCTTTCCATGCGTTAGGGTATTTAATGTAAAGAAGTAGTATTCCTCGTATATGTTTAGTTTTATAATTTTTCTTTCACTGCAAGAGGTCCATTCCCTAGCCTCCTTGCATTCTATTTTACTTGAATTAGAAAATTTGGGGTTGGCATTCCTCCTCCACCTCTTCTGGGGTTTCTATGTGTATATGTATGTATTAGAAATATATTAATCTATTTGAGCTTTATTGAGTCAAGAATATTAGTTCAAACTTGATTTGATAACTTAAATCAAATTTGATTTCTAATTTTAGTTTGAGATCAAACATATTAAATTCTGAATTCAAACTAATCCCTAATTAATTGAGTACGAACTGTTTATTAATGGCTTGAACTGTTTGTTTACAATTTAGTTCAAGAGTAGGAGGGGTTGCTCAATTGCTTTAGGTTTTATTTTGGGGGTAATTTCAGAAACCTCCCTTATGGTTTCTGACATTCTCACTGTCCTCCCGTGACATTTTCAAAATATCAGAAACCTTTCCTATTAGGTTATGAGGGTCCAATTATTGCATCACTCATGGAGAAATGACTTAATTACCCTTAGAACTTCTGAGATATTTTGTAGGGATAATATCAGAAACATCTACTGATATTTCTCCTAATTACACCTGACTCCCTTGAGACTTCCAAAATCACACCTAGCACCTCTAGAATGATAATCTCTATAACATTGGCATCCCTCTTAGGAGAGAGAGATAATTTCTTCCAATTTTGTCCTTCAACAAGTTGATTTTTGAGTTTTAGAAGATGAAAAATAAAAACAAATGAAGATTGTTTTCTAAAAGAACAACTAGGAGTAATTATTTTCCTTTAAAGCCTTTAGAGTTAGAAAATATGCCTTTTTAAATTTTATAATTTTATTTCCAACTCCTTGTGATAGCCCCACTTCTCTTTAGGGCGTACCCTAAGGTATCCGTGGACCGCCTGCCTAGCTCTCGCCAGGACTCACTCACACAACAATCACTAATATGCCAAACTAGAATACCACTCTCAAATCAAACCAAAAGATAACTCACAAATACATTGTTCCAAACTTACAATCCCAATTTACATAAAGTACTTAAACATACATTCAGATCTTCATAATACAAAAACTCTCAAAATCACAATTCAAATTTGCCATACCAAATACAAAAGTAAACCGTAAGTCTAACGGTTGGTTCTTTCACTTGGGTTCTCAGTCCCTGTTAAGAAAAACAAATTGGAAAGAGTGAGCTAAAAAACCCAGTGAGTTCCAAAAGCATGCAAAGCACTTAGCACATATGGCATTTCACTTCAAATCTGAATTTAGTAATAAGCACATAAGGAAAGCAAGTAACATTAAAAAGGGAGGATACAGGGGCTCGCAAGAGTCAGGATTCACGATGCTCGATCTCGAACCAGGTAGTTGACATTCCGTCGACTTTCACACAAATAAACCATGTAGACCTTCACTTACTCCTTACTCCTCCAAACCCCCCCCTCGGGCCCAACTCCAAACACTATATATCACTGGTTTAATCACTGGTTCATCACTACACTTTAGATCACTGGTTTAATCACTAGTTTATCACCGCATTTTATATCACTGGTTTATTACTCTTCATCGGAGACAAGTCCATATGCCAAGTCTCAAGCATATATCACTACACTTCACTTCACTTAATTAACCCTATGGCTCGTCCCTTTCTTCTCGACCTAGGCCTAGCCTCCGACTCGAGTCGAAGGGCTCACCGATAGGTCTCAGGAATTTCTTGACTTTTCACATACACATACAATTCACTACAAAACACTTTCACTTTTCTTTTATTTCAAATAGAGGTAAGTGCAATGAAGTACACACCACCCCGCTTAATGGTTTGAAAACCCAATTTCACATCAAATCACTTGTCTAACACATTTCGAATCATATTCACACAAGCACATAACAACCATTGAAACTCACCACAGCAGTAAAGTTCGTTTTCCAAGGTGGGATCTGGTTCAATTCCTTCCTTACCTCCTATTATTACGAAAAAGGAAGACATAAGTTTCACCCCAAAAATAGCGCAACTAAATTCAAATAACTCATTCACTTGTGTTATCAATGTTCTTTACAAAATTCCATTAACTCTGCTCAAACAAAAAGTAATCACTCGAGTCAAAACTCATTTTATAAGATTCCATTTTCAAATCCAAATCTCACATAACCAAACAACTCTATCGATGCACTCCATCCAGGCAACTTTTAATCTTTTAACACATTGAAATAAAGTGAGGTTTTTCACTTCAAGATCACTCATTTGAATTCAAACTCAACACTAAACTTTTAACCAAGGTTTTAACACATTTTTCAAACAATTTTCACTAGGTCTCAATGCACAAAATTCATGAAAATTAGCTAAAACATTTCAAACCCTCAAATCTGTCCAAAATGGCACTTTTACCTCAAAACTTAGTGGAATTCAATTTCTCAACATAAAAGTTCAAGATTTTAACTCTTTTAAATATATACTCATAAATGAACATAATACATATACACTTAAGCAAAACCTCATCAATAAACATCATAAAATTTCGAAATCACACATCAAAATTTGCCAAGCAAGGTTTGGCCAACCCTTAACATTTCCCTTCAAAATTTTCAACTACAAAATCTACTTTCTAACCCTAGAATGAATTCATCTCATAAACAACAAACACAACCACAATTAGGTCCTCAAGTCCGCTACCTAAAAGTCACCTCAAGTCTGCTACCTAAGTTGGGAATCCAAGAGCCCAACTCAAATGCTTCATACATAAGCATTCTTAGCAAAATAAACCATAAATCTACTATATTTAACACTCATCAAGCTAGATCTAGTGAGTTTGAGTCTTATACCTTCATCTTTCTAGATCTAACAAGATCAACCAAGATCTTGTAAGTTCTTCTCAAGGATGACACTCCCAAGTTTAACAACTCCAAAAGTTCCAACCTTAGCCCAAGATTCGCTTGATTTGATGATGGATTCCATCTTCAAACTCAAGATCAAGAAGTAACCAACCAAAGGAAAGCTTTCTTCCTCTTTCTTTTCTCTCTCTCTCACTTCGGACCACCCCTCTCTCTCTCCCTGTCTCTCGGTAGTCAAGGAAGGAAGAAGAATCAAGAACTAAAGCCCTCCAATGGAGCCTTATAACTTCAAAAGATTGGAGGAAGAAGAAATGGAAGAAACAAGACTTGTGAAACTCTCTCTTCCTCTCTCAAAGCTCTCGGCCTCCCTCTCTCTCTTGAAGCTAAGTTGTGGCTGAAAATGTGAAGCTCAAAAGCAAGAAGAATGCCTTTTTAAGGGACAAAAAGGTGCACTTTCCTTAATTTAAGGAAAAGTGGTCATTCATCGCGTCGCGCGCGACATTCAAACTTTTATTGTTTAATCTCATTCCGACACTGTCCAAACTTAAATATATCTCTGTAATATCACTACATATGCTCGGTTTCCACTTAAAGTCACTATTCACACTTTGGAACAGAATTAACGCTTAAACAGGCCGAACACACACACACTGGCAAATAATTCTTGAAAAATTCTCTAAATTAGTAATTAATCACTCAAAACATAAATTCACTCATATTTTAATAAATAAACACAATATAAATATTATTATGCATTTTTAAAATAAAATTCAAATTTTGAGGCCCTCACACTCCTTAGCAAAAAACTCAAATAAAAAAAATGATTGAAAGGAAATAACATTTTTATCTTAATACTGTTGGTTAATTAATTTTTCAAAATATTTTTTTTGATAATTGAACACTATTATTCAAGAGTAATTTTTTCCCTATAAAACTTTTAGAACTAGAAAATATGCCTTTTTAAATTTTATAATTTTTGTTCTTAACCTTTAATAGGAAGCTCAAAAAAAATTATCTGGAAGAACCAAATGAATTTTTAGTTTCCATTCCCCACATTTTTATGAAACAAAAAATCATTTTTTCCTTTTTTTAAATCTCTAGGAGAGGATCATCGTTTGTAACTGTGTCAAAATTTTAAATTGAAAATAAATAAGGTTTTTATTTTAACGTTGTTGGTTAATCAATTTTTAAAAAATTTTATTTTTAATAGTTGAACACCATTATAGCTATATTTAATATGCATTTTTTTCACAAATTCAACTTCATCCTGGCCATCCCCTTTACCAAATGAATGAGTTTGCCTTATTTTTCCTTCATCTCTTCCCAATTAATCAAGATACAAAGAGAATATTTGAGTAAAAGAGGTAATCTAAATGTGTGCGATTTTTATGGCATTTTTATTATTTTCTTTTTACATAATTTAGTTTAAGGATGCTAGGTCTGACTAGGAGAAAACTCAAGGAAGGAATCTGAAATTATCTGATGAAAATATCAAGGGTAGCATTGTCCTTCTAAAATTTTCTGATGTCACATCATCCTATCAGGGGTGCTAAGTGTGATTTTAAAAACTTGGAGGAGCCAAGTGTGATTAGGGAAAATCTCAAGAGAGGTTCCTGAGATTATCCCTATTTTGTAGTTATGTTGATATAATTAGTTAATTCCTTATTAATATATGTTTAATAGGAATAACAATAATATAAAATTTTGTTAACATTCATAATAAAGAATCACGAAAGGGTGCAGATATTTGATGACTTTTATGATTGATGATTGATTTATGTGAGTAGATGCAATGGTTTAGACTTTAGTTGTGCACATGGAATAAGAAAAATAAAACTTCTTCAGGCATATGCAAGGATTCAAAATATTTGAAGAGGAAATTTGCTTTCAAATTAGCACAGAACTTTGCTTTTGGTGGTCTTGAGCATCTCAAGTCAAAACTACTCTCTAAGATTTATTTTGCTCTTAAATTGTGTAATTTTTTATCATTTTGATGCAGATATTAAGATATTTAGTTCATGATCATGCTTAATAATGATTGTGCAAGTGAAAAAGAATGTCTTCAATCAGTCTTGCAATTTAATATGAATGATTGTTAGTCATATTGTATATGATTTGCTCTATTTGATGATTAGCAGTTGACTCTAGTGTGCACATGTGTGTGTGTGTGTGTGTGTGTTTGTGTAGTGATTGTACTGATTATTAGTTTTATTAGCCAAAATAAAAGGAGTTGTTAATGTATGAAATTTATGTAGGGAAAAGTAGTTGTATGATTGATAAACTGTTAATAATAACCATGTTTTTCGCAGACAAAGTTAAATTAGATAGACATTGTTAAAATAGATAAAGCGAAAATTAGCCTATGCAATTTTACTTAAACCACCTCACATTTGGCAAAATCAAAATAAATTAGCACTGTTCATGCTAAATTAAAAGTGTAAAGTAAAACTTAAGGGCAATTACAAAACGAGATTGTTTCCTCTCTCCTGTTACCAACTTTTTATTATTTGTGTTTTTGAACTGGGGCTATTTTGTTACTAGGTACTTAGTCTCAAGGAAGGCTTCTAATATTTTAGAAACTTTAGGGGAGAGCAATGAGAATATCAGAAGCCTCAAGGGAGGGTTCTGAAATTATCCCTTTATTTTGCCTTATTTTTCTGGATTAACCCTTATCTACTAACGGTCCTTCTTAATCCTTTCAAAATGGCAGCAACATACCCCTTTTTAGAATTTCCTTCTATCAAGGAATCTTGGGGATATTTGATTCCCGCGTAATACACTTTGGTCAAAAAAGTTTGATTTATCCCAACAAATTTTCCTTTTGAATGGGAAACTTCCTCGAATAGGATCCTTTCGATTTTATATCGAAGTTATATTCTAACAAAGTTATTTCACACTAACATCTCTAGATGCAGGGGTGAGCATCGAATTCGAAATCGGTATTCAGTAGGATGAAATCGGTATTTTTCGGTAAATGACCCTAAAAAATACCAACCAAATTTGAATTCGAATTGCCGATTTTTGATTTTAAATTCAATTCGAATTCCATTCAGAAATCGGTATTTTACCGATTTAATCGAATTCCATAAATTAATTATTTAACTGAATTTCATTTAAAAATGCTGTCTACCTATTAAAATGCTATGAAAAGCATAATAACCAATTTTAATACACTTGCATCTGATGCACTTTAAGCAAACCTACCTAGTTATTTCATCTGTTATGAGCTTATTTAAAGCAAACCAGCCTGCAATCACCATCTAAGAAAACATGAGTCAAATGACTCCATTTCAGCTCACAAAATACTAGTAATTAAATAGCATTACCCATCCACATCCAAATCTATTATTCTAGACTTCCAGTACATTTTTTTCCTTTGAGTCAAAACACTTGTAAAGAAACACAAAAAGGCATGGAGTCAAATGACTCCACTTCAACTCACAAAATATGCACAAAGCTAGAACCCCATGTGGTAGAACCAACACCTAAAAGCCTCACAAGTTCAATTTTTTACCCTCAATTACTATACATCTCCCATGAATGAGTATGCAGTCCATACTGCCCTAGTTGCTCTAATTCAGCAAGCATTCTATATTTCTATGCTCGTATCAGTTATCATTGATCACTAATCACAACATATGAAATCAAGGAATCACAACAAATCGCAAATAGCACAAGACACACAACCAAATCAGAACAAGTTGGTGAGCTCTCAAACCAGAACTGAAATTACAAACCACAACAAGTTGGATCACTGATCCACTTACAAACCACAACATATGAAATCAAGAAAATTACAATATATAATCCAGCATTAAATATAAATTGTCCAGAAACCACAAACCACAAACAATCCGCATTCCAGAACTAAAGAAATACTTCAAATTTGGTTGAGCTCTCAAAGGTCAATAATAGTTGGTTCAGCCCCACCTTCAGCAACTCTGCAAGAACCAAAAAAAAAAAATTCATGAAGTACCATAATGCTAATTATTAGAATTAAAGAAATACTTCAAATTTTGTAATAAGAAATTTGATAGTTTACCAGATTCGAAGGTTTCAAGTTCTTCCAGATTTTCTTCTACATTCAATTCCATCATAGAAAACCGGGACCAATCTTGTGCACAAATTAAACATTGCACAATTCGAGGAGTCAAAAAACTCCTAAATGTATCAAGAACACGGCCTCCGGTACTAAAAGCAGATTCAGAGGCAACGGTAGAAATTGGGACTGCTAACACATCCTGAGCCACTTTGGAGAGAATTGGAAATCTAAGGCTGTTGGCCTTCCACCACAATAAAATATCAAATCTGTCATCATCTTCTTCACAATCCTCATTCAAGTATTTGTCTAATTCAGATTTTGCATCCCTACCCCCAAGTTCCATTTTTCTCTTCTTAAATTCCAACTTGTACCTATCAGTGACTGTTTTAGAGGCATTCCCATCAAATGCAGTTTTACCCTTTCAAGAATCACAAGAAACTAAAGAAGCATGAGAGGCAGAATGTGAGACAGGGGTGTTGAGCCTCTTGTATTCATTAAATAGCTCAAAAATTGCATCTTTTGCAAGGCCACCTAGTCTTGTACCATCAGTTTCACCATACATTTGGCAAAGAACAAATTCAAGATATTCAAGTTTAGTTCGAGGATCAAGAATTGAGGAAATAAAAATCAGCATGTTCATCTTTTCAATCCTTCCCCAATACCTGTCATATTTCTCCTTCATTGTTCTTGCTATGGAACTCAACTCATCATTATCACTTGTTATCATTTCGTTTAAAATGCCATGAATGTGACTAATATCAGTAACGAAATTATTGGAAGTCACATATTTGGAACCAGAAACCTTCAAAGTTAGCTGATAAAAGTTTTCCAAAAATAGGACCAAGAATCTAACTTTTGTCCATTCAGATTTTGTTGGCAAAAATTCTAACTCCTGAAGCATATACAGATCCTGCTCCTCAAACCTCTCAAAAGCTCTCTCATATCTTTGAGCTGTATCTAGCATTAGATATGTAGAATTCCATCTAGTGCAAACATCCAAACTAAGCAATTTTTTACATTCAATTTTCTCAATTTCAGCACATTCCTTGAATTTCTTTAGTGTGATTGTCCAACATATCTAACTGCTGCCCTGATACAGTCAATTGAATTTCCAAGCTTTTTTATGCCATCAGTAACAATTAGAATTATTATGTGTGACAGCCCCACTTCTTTCTAGGGCGTACCCAAGGGTATTGGTGGATCGCCTGCCGTGCTCCCGCCAGAACTCACTCACATAACGATCATTGATATACCAAACTAAAATTTCAGTCACAAATCCAAATCAAACATTAATTTACAAATCCATTACTCCAGCCTTACAGGCCCAAATTACATAAAGTACTTAAATAAGCATTCAAATTCTCATAATACAAAACTCTCAAAATCACAATTTAAGTTTGTCATACCAAATACAAACATGAATCCTAAGTCTAATGGTTGGGTCCTTCACTTGGGTTCTCAGTCCTTGTTAAGGAAAACAAATTGGAAAGAATGAGCTAAAAGCCCAGTGAGTTCCAAAAGCATGCAAAGCACATAGCACTTATGACATTTCACTTCAAATTCGGATTTAGAAATAAACACATAAGGAAAGAAAGTAACATTAAAAGGGGAGGATACAGGGGCTCTCAGGAGCCAGGATCCACAATGCTCGATCTCGAACCAGGTAGTTGACATTCCGTCAACTTTCATACACATAGACCATGTAGACCTTCACTTACTCCTTACTCCTCCAAACCCCTGTCGGGCCCGTCTCCAAGCACATCACATAATTTGTTTATTGTCCATTTTCGAGACGAGTCCATATGCCAAGTCTCGAGCACATTTCACATCACATTACATCACATGATTAACCCTATGGCTCGTCCTTTTCTCCTTGGCCTAGGTCTAGCCTACAGCTCGAGTTGAACGACTGGCCGATAGGTCTTGGGAATTCCCAAAATTTTACACACACACATAATTCACATCAAATGCCCGTAAATCACATCAAAACATTCTTATAACTTTTTCCGTTCAGATAGAAGTAAGCGCGATAAAGTACACGCCACTCCACTTAAAGGTTTAAAAATCCAATTTCACATCAAATCGTTTAACTGACACAATTCAAATTATATTCACATAAACACATAACAAGCATTGAAGCTCACCACAGTAGTAAAGTTTGTTTTCTAAGGTGGGATCTGGTTTAAGTCCTTCCTCACCTCCTATTATCACGAAAAAGAAAGAAATAAGTTTCGCCTCAAAAATAGCGAAACTAAACTCAAATAACTCATTTACTTGTCTTATCAAAGTTCTTTACAAAATTCCATTAACTCTGTTTAAACGAAAAGTAATCACTCAAGTCGAAACTCATTTTATAAGATTCCATTTTCAAATCAAAATCTCACATAACCAAACAACTCTATCGATGTACTCCATCCAGGCAACTTTTAATCATTTAACACATTGAAATAAAGTGAGGTTTTTTTTCACTTCAAAATCACTTATTCGAATTCAAACTCAACACTAAACTTTTAACCAAGGTTCTAACACATTTTTCAAACAATTTTCACTAGGTCTCAATGCACAAAATTCATGAAAATTAGCTAAAACGTTTCAAACCCTCAAATCTGTCCAAAATGACACTTTTCCCTCAAAGCTTAGTGAAATTCAATTTCTCACCATAAAAGTTCAGGATTTTAACTCTTTTAAAGCATATACTCATAAATGAACATAATACATATACACTTAAGCAAAATCTCATCAATAAACATCATAAAATTTTGAAATCACACATCAAGATTGCCAAGCAAGGTTCGGCCAACCCTTATCATTTTCCTCCAAAATTTTCAACTACAAAATCTACTTTCTAACCACAAAATAATCTCATCTCACAAACAAGAACCACAACCACAATCAGGTCCTCAAATCCGCTACTGAAAAGCCACCTGAATTCCGCTACCTAAGTTGGGAATTCAAGAGCCCAACTCAAAATTCCAAATATAGACATTTCTAACAAAATAAATCGTAGATCTGCCATATTTAACACTAATCAAGGTAGATCTAAAAGATTTGAATCTTATACCTCCAGATCTGACTAGATCTAACAAGATCAACGAAGATCTTGTAAACTCCTCTCAAGAATGATACTCTGTAAGGCCCAAGTACAACCTAAGAGAGGGGGTGAATTAGGTTGATTAAAAATCAGCCAAGTATTACCTCTTTTTCTGATTTTAATCACAAGTTCTTGAACAGATGATTTATGAAGTAGATAGACAAGTCAAGATTGATAAATATGGATGAAATTTCAAACAGTGAATATGATAATGTAAAGATAAAACAAGTAATGAAAGATAGCAAACCAAGCTTCTTCAAGTCTCCACTTGAGCTTGAAGAGAATTCCTCAAAACAGCCTTCTTCAATTTGGTGAAATTCAATCACACTTGTGTACAATAGAAGGATCACTTCCTCCTTGCCCCAAGCTCCACTTAGTCAAGCTAGGAAGTTTTACACTCTTTACTGAAAACCCTCACACTACACAATTGATGAATTCACTCACAATTGAAAAGCTTCTCAATGAACTATCACTACAAGACTAACAATTCTTACTCAAAATGAGTATTTTCTAGCTAAAATCACTCTTAAGAACTTGTTATCCAAGTGTACAGCTTGTATTTGATATTTGGACAGTTCTTGTATTATAGGAGACCAAAAAGTGCCTAGAAAACGAGGTCAACGGATAGTACAAGTTGAAATGTCAACTAGCCGTTGGAGCTATCGGACGTCCGACACTCTGTTGTTCGTCCGATGCTAGCGTCCGAGCAGGCAAGTTTCAGTCTTATCGGACGGACGATGAATAATTCTGTCCATAGCTTTACCGGCTAGATGGCTCGAAAATTTTCATGGAATCGACGGATACATCTTTATGGCCCGTCGAGGTTTCGTCAGCGGCCCAGTAAAGCTCATCAAATTTCTTGATATCTTCTGGACGTCCGATGTAGATGTTATCGTCGAAAGAGGTGTCCGATAGATCCCTCTCTATCGGACGTCCGACACACCGGTTGAGCGTCCGATAGGAAGAGCTTTGAAGTTTTATCGGACGTCCGATACAAGGTATCGTCCGTCAAGATCGGCCATTTCTTCAAGTTTACCGCATTTCGATATCCGCTCAAGAATCTCACTAGAAAACATTAGACCAATTTTCTTTCAATTGTTTTGTAATTATCAAAATTGGGATCACAATTAACATTCTCCACTTTTGATGATGACAAAACAATTGAATGTAATTTGACCAAAATTGAGTTTTTTAACAAAAGAATTCCCCCTTACTTGAATAACTCCCCCTTACCGAATAACTCAAATTTCTTTTTCTTTTACTTGAATAACTCCCCCTTACCTCTAGATAACTCAAATTTCTTTTTTCTTTTACTCCCTTTTGTCATCACAAAACATTCATCCAAATGTAAACAAAAGCTGAATCAAGATAGTGTAGTAATGTAAACAAGCGGTGAAATCTCAAAGTTAGATTTCATCGATAACCTAATATCGATTTCAGCAGATAACATCATCCAAAGAACATAGTGCAAAATCATGGAAAGGCCAATTGTAAGGCCATCATCATTAACTGAAAAATGTTAAAAGAAGTCGTTGGTTCTACAAAGGTCTTAGATGAAAGCGGAAATAGATTAATACACTTTCACATCAAAGAAAGGGAACAAAACAGACTTGTGCATTCTAATGAAGTGTAAGTGCATCCTAGAGTGCCTAAAGAGTGAATGTTGATGAGTTCCAGGTCGCTCCACCGACAAAGCCTATACGTTGAATCATCTTCTTGCTTCATCCCCATCATCTTTTTCTTCATCTTCCACAACCACCGGTTCTTTCCCCTTGGTAGATGATGGGATCACGTCAGAGTTTGTGACTCAGCCATCTCTTGGTCATCCAATGAAGGATCGGCCTGTGGCTCTTGGCTTGAGGTGTTTTCATCCCTGGGAGGGAACAACAGGTTTCTTTGTCAAGAAGAGTTGGATTTTGGTCAGATGTCATGGTTAACATAAGACCATGTTCAAGTAGAAGAACATGACTTTTTGAGTCGCTCAACAAGTCAAGACATCGATTGAGAGGAAATCTAGAGGCTGACTTCCTGGGATGAATTGATGGACCTGAGTAAATCTAAGAGTTCTAGCAAGACTAGGGAGAGAGAGGAACATCATGTCCCTTCTTTGAGCGAGATTCAGAGACAGCTTCCTTGGTGCACCAATTTCCATCAAAGAATTTTAAATTCTTCCTTTCAAAATACTGTTTTGAAAACAAGTGGTTAAGTCCCTTATGGGATATACACCACTTATAGGAATTTTTGAAGTGTTCAAGATGGAGTTAAAACTTTCCATAAGAGAGTTTTCTTCTTGTATCGTTGGAGAGTTTCATACGAAACTTACACATGACAAAGCCAAAATCTATTCAATTCTTTCAACAAAGCATTCAGATATAACTCCATTTTGTTTGCATCCGTCCATGACCATCCGGTTGGAACAAGCAAATTTGAGATGATTGAAAAGATGATCAGGGTTTTTGGGACTTAAATCTTCCAACTTGGCATCAAATAGCGGGGAGTTTGAAAGGAGATTGAAAATAGGCCATTAATTTTTTCAGCATTGAAATGAATTTAAACTTGTTGGAGTTTCCTCATAAAAGAAGTTTGCAATTTTACTTTTGCACCCAAACTCAATGGTGGTTTTAGAATTTCATTCACAACATCGAAGGTCAAAACCAAATCAATACCATTCACACGGATTTAAAGCTCATCACGGGAATTACCTTCCTAAGATTGGTAAAAAACCGATACATCATGTCGAGTAATAGACATTAGGCATAACAATGATGTGAGACCATTTCAAACTCAAACAACTTAAGGACTCTAGATCGATTTTCTTAAACTCGAAGGGGAATAATGGATCACTGAATAATGAAACTTTTGAGAGAATAAGTCAAACTTAGACTCATCGTAATCTATGAATTTGTGGAGGCAGTTCTATTATAACCGGAGAATGGGCGAGTGTAATGGAGTGGTTGTTTTGTGAAAGCAGAAATGCCTTGTTCTTTTCGGAGGTGCGATTTCCGGGAGGAAGTATCTTCATCTCTTGGCAACTTCTTACGTCCGTAGATGATGAGCTCCACGAGCGCAATTACCATTGTGCTTATGTTGTGTGATTCTTGGGTGATGAGGAAGTGTTACCACTGCAATGCGGTGACACACTTTAAATTGAGAAAATGATATATCACCTAGAGCGTGAGGAAGGGAAGGAAGGCGCTAACTTAGGGTTTCTTTGAGATTTGGGAATGAGAAGAGGAGTGGGATTATCGTAGACACTTGATAGATGACCGACCGCAAATAGGTGAGTGAAATAATTTCTAAATTTTGAAAGGTGAAGTTTAATGCTGGAATTTGGAGTTTTGAGGTGGTCGCGGAAGATGCCCTGAATTAAATAAGTTGCCGAGGGCGACGGTCCCAAGCGTCCGGACCCATCCCGAAGCATTTTGACTAAGGAAAATGACCAAGAGTTGGACGTCCGTTCATCGAGGGATCGGACGTCCGATAAGTTTTACCGTAAAGGCTTAAGCATCTTTTCTAAAATACCCAATTTCGAACGAAGATATCTAAATTGTTCTAGGGGTAGTGCTTTTGTGAAAATATCAGCAATTTGATCATGCAATGCGGACATAGTTTACACAAATTTCACCTTTTGAACAAGATCACTGAATGAAATGATGCTTAATGTCTATATGTTTTGTTCTAGAATGTTGAATAGGATTTTTTGTCAAATTAATTGCACTAGTGTTATCACAAAAAATGGGCATGTTATCATATGTCAAACCAAAATCATTCAATGTATGTTTCATCCAAATTAATTGTGCACAACATACTACTAACATATTCCGCCCGGTTGTTGATGGAAATGGCATTTTGTTTCTTACTAAACCAAGAGACTAAACACCTTCCAAGAAAATGACAAGATCCACTAGTACCTTTTCTATCAATTTCAGCATCCCACAAAATCAATCCCATTATAACCACAAGGTGAATTCATTACATTTAGAATACCAAATACCAAAATTCATGGTTCCTTTCAAATAACAAAAAAATTCTTTTAATTGCATTCAAATGAGATTACTTGGGCAAGATTGAAAACGAGCACATAAGCATCACGACAAACATAATATCGATTACACTTGCGGTTAAATAAAAGAGGCTTCCGATCGACTACCTCTATACTTTTTCTCATCCACATTTGTACGCTTCTTGCGTCCTTGAAGCAGTTACGGATATGTGCACATTATGTTTACATCGCTTTGAGTCTTTTAAATACCCAGTTCTTTGAGGAGTTCAAACCGTATTTTATTTGGTTGATGAAGGTTCAACTACGTGTTGTGAATGACTTGGAGTCGAAAAAAGTTCAATTCTTCGTTAAACTCATCTCAAACTCATTTTTTACGTAATGGTGGAAAAATGGCCGCACGGAAATCCCTAAATTAAGTAGCATAAATATAATATCATCAGCGTGGGTGTACAATAGAAGATCATTGATTTTGTTTTGTAAAAGGTTGTACATACTACTATGCCTCTTTTAAAACCATTTTTTCAACTAAGAATCCCACTTAGGCGTTCAGCACCAAGCCCCTAGGGCTTGTTTTAGACTCATACTCAATGCTTTTTTAGAGTTCATACACTAGTTAGGAAGCACTTCATTTTCAAAGCCGGGTGGTTTAGTCCCACAGCATACTTCTTGATCAATGAAACCATTTAAGAAAGGCACTTTTAGCATCCATTTGGTACAACAAAACCCATGAGAGCAATACAAATACAAGAAACATCTGTAGACTCTAATCCTTGAGAACAAGCGTTTCCATCATAATCAGCCTGTGCTTTTAGCAGGCATACCCTTTTGCTACTAAATCCTTGTTTCTTACAATTTCACACCTTTACATCTGTTTAATTTATTTCTAAACGCATTTGGTGCCGATGATAGGATAATTTTACAGGGTCTTTCAATTTAAAGAAGTCAAACATTATTTCTTTCAAATTGATTTAACTCCTCTTGCTTCATAATCAATAATCATCTTTTAAGGAGCATCGTATTGATGTTTTAAGGCTCAATATGAGATACAAATACGAAATTATCAAAATAATGTCTTTGATGAAGCGAGTTCTTACCCTCTCCGGATGGATCACCAATGATCAAATCCTTTGGTTGTTTTAACGGAGGTGAACACTACATGCCTTACACTGCAGGGAAAATCTTTAGTGATTCCTTAATCTTGTCTTCTTCATCTAGTCTTGAATTTTATTTGAAATGGCGTCTTTGAATTTTCTTCCTTATCACAATTGTTCTACACTCGAGGTGGCAATTTCTCAAAGTTGCTTTTTTGAAGACACCACGTCATCATCTACACAAGTGCTTATTTGAAGGTTGTCATTCAGGATTCATCAAATGAAACATGTATAGCTTCTTCAATCCTGGAGTTCTTCTTCTAATGTAACTCTATATCCTCTTTTTTATTATAAATATCCCCAAGAAAATACTGCTTGACCGGTTTCTTATCAAACTTTCAAGGTATTCTTTGGTATTCAAAATAAAACAACCAAAAACTTAAAATAGCAACAGTGGCTTTTTATCAAACATCAACTCATATGAAGTTTTGATTTCAAAAAAGGGTCTTAGCAATACTCTATTCATTACATAGCAGAAGCTGTATTTTTAAATGTAAATATTTTGGTAAATCATTCTCACTTTAACATGGTTCCCACAAGTGTCTCCATTTCTCAAACAATCTCATCTTTGTTGAGGGTTTTACAACAGAGACCATGAGTTATCCACTAAGGATCACACAAAACTGGGAAATCCGTGTTTGGTTTGGATGGTGTTTTAATTTTGATAATATGCAAATCTAGAGTAAATTTTGCACTTTTTGCAAGGGAGACAAAACTTTTAAAGAGACATTAATAACATAAGGTAAGAAAAAAAGTAGTCCATGTATCTAGAGTAATCATCAACAATATGAAACAAATCTTCTACCACCTAGACTAGCAATAGGTGTGGGACGAATAGATCAAGATGTAAGGTTCAATGGCTTAGGTCTTAAAATGATTTTTTTCTTAAGCAATACGTATGTT